>QJSC01021165.1:79647-192877 GCA_003697955.1 Calidris pygmaea | reverse complement strand
AAAAGGTACTACTAAAAAAGTTAGCTGTCCCTGTCTAGAATTTGCAATACATTTACAATCTATACGTGGTTTTGCTTACTTTGGATTATATGGCTCCTGTATACTAACGAGAAAAGTGAAAAAGACTTTGTCTCTGAGATTTTAACGCTAATACATGTATTTTTTAGTAGGGGAGAGAACAGGAAGGAGAAAGGAAATTCTTGCACTATTTCTTCTTTATTCTTCTTGCTCTACTAATTCTTCTCTCCTTTACTTTCCACTCCTATTCTCCACGTACTCTCAATCATCATTTTCTTCCACTCCCCAAAGAGATTTTGTCATGTAGCTAATACCAACTTGTCTGTCAGTAGCAGGCGTTGACTTTGATCAGCGTGGAGTTGCCCAAGCAAATGGAATATAATGCTGTTTCACAATTATAGGGAGGCAGGGAGGATGATGGACAACTCATGAGTTATATTTTGCAAAGTGAAAATTTTCTAGGAGGAACTTATATTTTTAAAAGTCTTAAACATTTAATGTTCCATTGGAAATCTCTCAGAGTTATAACTGCGCTGAGCTACTAAAAATCAAGTCCATATAGCCATAAATCTCTGAGATACTATATTCCATACTAATAAGAGAATCTTTTTGGCAGACTTGTCTTTGGGGGCAGGGGTGTGGAGAGGGCTATTTTTTTCTTGGAGAAAATGATGTCCTTTCCAAGTAACGTTACATTTTTAGAATGTTCATGTTGATTATACGTAAGCTTTCCTACATGAATCTCTTCTGCAGGACTGAGAATGGTTTTCAGAAAGTTACATATTTTTTTTCCAACCCTGTTTTTGGCATGTTTCTCAATTTCATTTAATAGTACCAGGAATATTATGTACTGAGGAGGTCAAAGACAAAGGGGATAAATGAGACTTAACAGGACAGTACTGGTAAATCATTTTAAATTGATTGGGAAGATGAAGGAAATTAGCACGTTATAGACAAATTCTATAAAGAGAAATATTAGGTATAAGGAAAGCTCAAAATGGCAACAGATTTGCCATTTTACATGCCACAGTAATCTAATCAGCAAACACAGACTGGAAGACAAGATGGTGTCTGTGATACTGTGATAATAGAACACATATTGTGTAATGCTCAGGGCTAAGTTTTATCCAGAGTATCCTTCACTTTCATATGGCTGTCTAGCTTTAAAGGAAGATGATTATAGATTGATAGATAGATATGTGCATATGCAGACACACAAAAAAGCATAATTTTATATTTTTATTTCATGTATGAAAAGTACAAACATATTGCTCATTGTATGTTAAGTTCCAACAATGAGAAAAATTCACTTTCCTGTCACACACGCGGTCATAAAAGCAGTAGCCATTATGTCATTTAGTTTATTCTTGAAAGTAATATATGCTATCTCTACTCTGCAATTTGCAATTTATTCACAAACTATTGCTATACACAGCTTTAATTGCATTGATGAATGCTATTTCCAAAGAGAAAAATTAAATAGACTTTCTTCTTATTATATAGAGGAATGAAGAAGTGGGTATAGCCTTCTTTAATTAGAATTTACAGCAATTTCAACATGGAGTTCAAAGGTGAAATAGACTTACTTTTAGGTACACTGGATCTTAGAGTTACTGAAGACTGTAAAACTAGAATTCAGAAGCTGAACTTTTGAAGTAGAAGGAAACTGCATTTGATTTGATTTAGATGTCTGTAAAGCCAACTATAGCCACATCTATCTTGGGAAATGAATGTGAAATATTTTCCTTACTAATCTGGTGTTGGTGGAAATGTTTTATGATTTTGGCACGCCTACTATCAGATTAAAATGCAACAAGATAGTAACAAGAATGGGTTTATTATTCTTTTTTAATTCACTGCCTGCCTATAAGTGTCTGTGCAACTATTCTATTAATATCGTGACAGTCTAATTGGGTAACCAAGGATGTCTGCCTGGTTTTAAAAGCTATCTAATAATCAAGTTGAGGCCAAATTGCCAACTGTTGTGCCCACAGATACTTTGGGGAACAAAATTGAAAGCCTATAATGTGAAATCCATATTTTGTATTAGATGAAATGATCAGCATTGATCTGAAATGACATGTCTGGTCTAGTATACACATAAATTGCATATTTGGCTGCAGAACTTGCAAAGAGCGTGAAATTTATCTGCCTGAAGATCCTCTGTTATCAGAACAGCAACCAGTATCTACATAGAACGATGGATGTTTAATGTTGGTCATTTCTATATTTACCAACCACCTCACCCTGTCTGTTGGTACTCCCACAAGGACAATTTCCCAGAAGCAGTGTTTTTCCAGACCAATAATCAAACATTTACTCACTTATCACGTATAAAGCAGAGGTTCTCTTGCTAGCAGCTTATGGTAATGAAGTGAAAATGTAGAGATATTATTGCTGAATAGCATATAAGGAAAGCACCTGAAATGTTCTATACTGGTCTCATCTCTGGCCCTACAAGCAGCAGAGGAATACTTGACAGCATTACAGTTGACAACCATTGCAAGATTTAGCATGTGATCTCTGTGTTTTTCGTGGAAACTTGACAAAATTTGGCAAATTCCCACTCATTCTCATACTCTCCCTTTTTCCCATGCTTTCCTACTGTGTATGCAGTATCCCATTTCAGAACAGCAATGAGTGACTTCAGATATTACCACACTTCATGGGCAGCAATATATCCAACGCATCTGAAAACACAAGGTGACTAGTTTTTTTATATCCTCCATATGCAAAGCGATGGGCTTGTGGGAATGTAATTGGGCTCACAGTTTGGCCCTAAAACAAGAAAGTTTTTTTACTTTGTAAAACTTCAGGAAATGGTTTGTGTATTTCCTTTGATTGTGCAATGTCCAGCACAGTAAAGCACCCTTGTCCTTAAGGCAGTGTCTTAACAGAAATATTAGCTATCTATAGAAGTTAAAAGACTTTTTAAAATTTCATGTCACAGTACAAGAAAAATACCTGCCTGGAAGCATTCAGTCACTTGCAGCAAACTGCCGTGGCTTTTGTAAATACAGTGGAAAAAATAGCGTTTTTTTCTGGTTGCTCCCTGAGCTATTATAATTCATTGGCCCTCTCTCACCTTAATTTCACCCCTCTCCCAGTATAAATCCAATTTTCTTGCTCAGGTGCTTAGAAATTCAGTTCATACCACAGATTTTGTATGGCTTATGCCATAGAGGCCTCTCGCAAACTTCAGAGCTACATGATACAGTAAGACTGAAAAAGTACAAAAACATTCCTACTTGACATGGAGGTGAAACTAAGAACCCAGGTTTTAATTTTCCATCATATTTTTATGAAGTGACACAGCCTTTAGTTATGTTCCCCTCTTTTGTATTTCAAAACTACACAGAAATTGTCAAGACATTGGCACAATATTTTCCCTTTTATGCATAGGAAGAATGGCCAAAGGATGCAGCAATAACATTTGTGCTCCATAATAATGCTCTTGCTAGAGTGGTTTTTAATAATTTCCATGCCTATAGAGGCCTGGTTTACAACATGTATCATGAAGACAATTTCCCATCAATTTGACTAAAAAAGCAAGGGTGAATTTTCCCCTTGTGAACAGGGGAACAGGCATTTGCTGTAGAGGGTCTCAGTACACCCAAAAATCTGTACTCCCCTGCTGTAGCAGATGCAAGAAAAGGGATAAACAAAATAGAAAACCAGTGCAGAAAAGGGCAAGGGGACCAGAGAGAGCTCAGAGAGCTTTGCTGTTGAACCCTTTAGTGCCTCAAAGTTAGAGGTATCCTCATAGTACCTCAAAGTTAGAGGTATCCTCATCTTCTGGAGAACTAAGTTGAAAAATAGCCCACTGTCACCAGTTATATGGGGGAAAACACTACTTTTTTTTTCTTAAACTCAATTTTTTCTGCACTGCTGGATTTTAGGAGACCACTAAGTTGGGGTTTAAAAGTCACCGTAAGCTTTCCTGATGTACTTCAGCAAATCACACTCTTCGGTTTTCCATCTGCACTTTATGCTCCTTCAGAACTCCCCTGAAGGAATTTCTTACTTGGGCAGCTTGGTATGTGATCGTCAGAAAGGCACGACCTAAGAAACTGTAAAATGTGTTTATATTTTAATGAAACCCCTGCAACTTATAATAGGAACTCAGTTGAATGTGTCATGACTCATGGAAGAAGGTTTCTGTTTACATTTTCACCACTGGAGTACCTCGTTCTTCTCCATTGATTGAAGCCACCGTGGATGATGGGGAGTGGTTATTGGTCAGGGAGACTCTAGCGCCGCATCAGGGCAAAGAGCTCAAGTTTGCAAAGTGACCTCCTGGGTCACTTGCTCCAATTAGGTAGCAAGGAGCACATCAATCCTTCTGTCGCCCACACAGCCCAAGGGAGTGGGCTGGAGTTTGGACAATGTAGGGCTGTTTGCCGCCATATTTATGGGTAAAGGGTTTGGAGTCGTCTTCTCTTATGGAGTATAAAGCCTCTCCTTTAACATCATCAATAACCAACAATAATTTCATATAATAATTTGGGCGTTTTTTTGGTATATACTTTTACAGTTTTATTGTTTCTTCTGACTGTTATGCAAAACCATCCCATAGCATACACGGGAACTCTTTCAGAAGCAGGATGACCTACCTGGACCTATACTGAAACAGTATGTGGTGGAGACGAGAACCTATGTCTCCAGAGACGAGAGGCTACCGTGCAAGGTCAATGTCATTCCAGAGAGAGGTGCAGATGCTGCCTTTAGGCGAACTGGTAAGACACCTAGTGGATGGGGAGCACGCAGGCAGACAGGCCGTTTTCTTGGCAACCTTTGCGTCTTAGCTCCAGGAAGAGTTGAAGTATTTCTGGCAGAGGCTATTAATGGATAAAAAGCATGTGAACTGCAGCGCTCAGTCTGCTGCATAATGTCCCAGGGCAAAGATGAGCAAGGAGCACTTTAGAAAAGAAAAGAGAGGGGGGAAAAAAAAGATGAATTGAGCCAAGTGGGGTCTGTACTTTGTTCTTATATTTTTACTGGCAGAAATGCCGCTCTAATCTTTTGCAAAGCTTCAGCGTTCTCAATTTACTGTGAATAAGTCTTGGATCAAGCTATCAAAATGCAGTTTTAAAAAACTCAAGAGATTCAGAATATGGAAATTATTATGGCATATACTAGACAATCCCAAGATTGGTTTTAAAACTTCAGGGTCTTATAAACAGACTCTTTTACCTTCTTAATATTTGTAGTCCATGATTATGTCTCTGTGAAAGATACGGGACATGACTTTACTGTTTATCTAAATTCTTATTTTGCTTCTGTGATTTCAATATCAATTGATTGTTCCAGTTATTATTAAGCTCATGTTTCTCTGTAATCATGCATTCCAGTTTTTGCCATGCTAAGTTCCCTATATTGAAAGCATTTTTTCGAGGAGAAGAAAGAAGGCTACTGAAAAGCAATAGCTTTTTTGTATAACTGACAGGAAGCACGTGGTGTATTAATTTAATTTTTTTGGTGAAAAAACAGTGATAAGGGGGAGGAGAGGAAGAAAACCTCATTTGGCCTTCAGGAGCGTAAAAAAGTGTGGTGGTATAAGTACTTTAATAGATATATCAGTAGAAGTCAGAGTTATTTGTTACCGGTAAAGAAAGGTATCGAACAGGAAAGAACAAACCAACTTTGTGTTCGGACTCTGTTAAGGGCTGAGGATTTTTTTTTCCATATTATTTTTTTTTTTTTTTTTAGAAAAAAAGCGTGGATATTTGCTACTGCAATTGTTTTAAAAGAAAAATAGGCAAAATGAAAAAATATAGTCACTTAACATATTCCAACCTGAGAGCCAAATAACCATCTCTCATATACCTATTCACACCATGAAGAGTTCCACTTCAGCCAGTGGAAATACACTGTTGTGAGATCAGTTCTTGATCTGCCAAGGTCAGTCATCTAAACAGGACGTAAAAACCATACATTTGCACGGAAAGACAATCCCTTAATTGCTAGTGGAGGGTGGTGACATCTGAAAGTGGATAGGCAAAACTGTCCTAAGTCCGAGGTTCAGAGCATCTGGTAAAGATCACAGGGTGTTAAATTCACATCTGCCTCTGATACAGAACCTTCTCTGGTAACTCCAGCCCTGAGTACCAAGTTGCACAAACAAACGTGGATTTTAAGATCGCTCATTAGGTGGCTACTTTCCAAACACCATTCTCTCTTCAGCTGTAGCGTGGTATCAGAACTGAGTAAGAAGAAAAGTACTACTTGGACTATCTCCTTTATGCTTTTCTCTATCTATATCTGCATATATTATTCCGCTGCATACAAAACTCATTGGTTTTGCGCACATTGTAAGGTGTTGAACAAGTAATTGCATATTCATATAATAAAGGTTCTCACAGTGTTGCGATAAATGTGAGTAATTGGAGCTCTTGGGACGACTGACATGCAAAATTATGAAGCCATGCAGAACACCCATTTCAGTTTTGTGAAAAATTCAGTTTAGTGAAGCAAGATATGGATACTGCTAACTGATCGTAATGGCTTTGAAAAAGAGCTGCTTCCACATGAAGTGGATCAGGAAACTCATAGCTTAGTAATATAACGTGCATTGCGTATGTGAATCTGTTTGGCTAATATTCTTCCTGTTTCCAAAATTTGTGATTATGTTGGTTATTTTCTTGTTAATGGAATTGCACAATTCATAGACAGTAAAATCTACTACCTTGTTCAAATTTGTCCTCCTGAATAATGTATAGACCCTTTGATACTGCGTAGTGAGTTGATGCCAAATTGGAAATTAGGCCCCAAAGTTGTGTACCGACATTTACATCCAGTAATGGCTGTTAAAAGACTGCATTGCAACCTTCTCTTTAACAAGGTATAAGCACACAGTGTGTGCAATAAAATAACCTTCCCAATACGTAAAGCCTTTATCAGAGTTTCTAGTTGAAGGTCTTTTCTGACTGCCTACTAATAGAGAAAGGTAAAGTATCAGCGATTAAACATCTGAAGAGAGGACTCCAGGTTTTATGGGGGTTTTGTGGCTGTGCCCACAAAAGCAGGCAGACCCCATGAAGCCTCTGTCCTCCCTTCGGCTTTTGGGGTGCCCTTTTGGTGGTGTAAAATTAGGACATGAATGCAAGAGAATCTAGTGTTACTCTGGGCTCAGATTAAGGAGGTTTAGCAGACAAAGGCTGAGAGGTTCCAAAACCTGCAATAAGTGATGGACAGAGTGAAATACAAGAGTATAGTTAAGACAAGGGCACAACTCTGCCTCCTGTGCTGTGGTGGAGAAGGGGTGGCAGCACAGACAAAATTGGGCAGGCGTGGGATGAGGCAGTGCTCAGTCTGATTAACTTCTTTCACCTGTCCCCATTGAGGAGCAGAGGGAATGGTCTGAAGTTGGGGCAGGGGAGGTTTAGATCAGATCTGAGGAAGAATGACTTTGCTGAGAGGGTGGTCAGGCCCTGGAATGGCCTGTCCAGGGAGGTGGTGGAGTCACCATCCCTGGAGGGATTTAAGAAACGTGTAGAGGTGGCACTTGAGGGCATGCTCTAGTGGCCAAGACTGTGGGGGTCTTTTGTGTGTGTGCATGGTTGGACTCTGCAATCTCAGAGGTCCTTTCCAACCGTGAAGATTCTGTAATTAAGCCACTGAGAATCAGAAAGGCAGCTGCCACTTGACGCCATGTGACCTCATGTTCTGCTTGCACAGACACCTCCTGCTCCTTCCTGCAGATCATCTATGGGGCAGGGGCTGAGATGAGGTGGAGAGAAGAAGGGAATAGGCATTGAGCTGTGGACAAAGCCCTGAGAGGCAGAAAAGGGTTTTGGAAAAGCTGTCCGAGTGGCAAGCTAAAGATCTCTCTTTAGCTTCCTCTCTAAGCAGATGGTATCTAACAGGAGCTCTTTGTGGCCTTGATTTTTAGAAGCTAAAAGCTGCTTGGAATTGAACTTAACGTTGAAGCTGCTTACCGAAAAGCTGAAAGGTCTCCTCTAATCCTTTTGTTGCTTTATCAGGTTGTTCTGGGAAAACAATTGCTTCGTACGTTATGTGGAGATCAGCCTTGACAGCGTGATGTTAACGCGGGTCTCTGGGCAGATAGCAGCCGAGGCAAAAATGGTGCGTAGGAAAAGTTACCTCATAACAGAGTCCTCCATAGTAAGTTTTGTAGTTAGATTTATATGCTGAGAAATCAAGTAATCACTGATGTTTCATGCAAGTGTCTCCAAAGCTTGGATTTAACTGGATCATATCAACCGAGGGAGAAGAAACAGAAACAGCTTTCTAAAGCTGGAAAAAACAGGACAGGACAGGAGTACAGTGCAGGAAGAAATGATGTGTGATGCACATGGCATCTGATTTCAATATGATGACTTTTTCCGCCCTCTTTGAAAATGTATCTGGAGTATGCCATTTGTTTTAATGTCCACGGATTGCTTGATTATTAAATTAAACATGACCTCTCTGTTCCTATCAACTTCAGAAAAAACTGCTGCTTTTGTAACTTTATAGATGGTTTTGTCAAGTAGATTTATTACCCATTTATTCAAATAATTCTTATTATCTTCAAAAGTTATTCCAACAACCCTGGCACCTTGCAGTAGCTTTGTACCTTTGCTGTAATTTAAGTGAAGAGTTTGAAGATTGTTTCTTTTCCTCACTCTGAGATACAATCTTTCTGTCCTTCCCCCTATCTATTTCTCCCCTGGTATTTTGACTGCCAGTTTTAGTTCCTTGGACAGCACTGTGGTCTTTGAAGTCAGAAGAGGAATGAATCTTTCCACATGATCAATAGGCATTTGGCCACCAAGTCTCCGCAACACTATTTTTAAAAAAGTTTCCTCTGAGAGAGAGAGAGGAGAATAAATCCTTGAATGGCTTGGCATTCATCAGATGAGGCTGAGATAAGCTGATAAAATAGGGAGGCTGGATCAAAATGCTGCAGCATTACATTTTTATGCTTTTAATTTAAAATTTTTCATTAGATGGGTTAACACTCGGCCTGTTTGTACTGTATATTTGAGATTTTTTTTTTATTTATTTAAACATATTCTTCCTTTTCTCAATTATTAATAACAAGTAGTGACATGCCAACATCTCCCCTGTATTGCAGTTGAGAGCGGCGCCCAGAACTTTAGCAGCCCCGTCTTGTCCAGGGAAATGCCATGGCTTTGACAGCCAAGGATCCCTGGGCTCAGCTTGCCAGCCCAGGTCAAGCACTAAGAGTCAAGAAGTTTTTGGGGGACTAAGAGCCAAATGCAAAATGGGAGGAGAGGAGAGAAAGTGTGAGAGAAATGAAGACGGGGCTCATTTACACAAAAAAAATCTCCATTTTGTATGCGATTGAGAGTATAGACAGAGCTGAGAGTGGAGGTCTGGCTGATGGACAAGTTAAAAAAAAATATCTGGAAATTGTGGCAGTGACTGTACATGGAAGGAACTAAATAGGGAATGAGTTATGTATGTCTGCTAAAAAATTACCACAACGAATAACATTCTTTTCCTACTGTGAGCACAAGTGGTGATGCACTAAAAAATGCAGATTAATTATGACTGCAGCGTATCCTTTCAGAGAAGGCTACAGATGGACACGTTTATGAGAGGGATGTATAATGCAGCTAAGATCTGCTTGAAAGCCAGCAAGACTGTATGTTGCATACACCTAATGGAATACTTGTCTTTTCTTTATGAATAGAACTTATTTGGAAAAAAAAAGCTTTAATCATAAATTAAATTTTCTCCATTTGAGGTAATTCTCATTTCTTTCATTTAATGCATGCTAGAGACATCACATCTTCATATCTCAACAAATAAAAAATGAAGCAGTTTTTATTGTAACTATTTTGTGGAAGTAAGACTTTTAGTAATGAATTACTAAAAGGATGATTAAGACTAGAGTAAGGACTAACAAAATATATATAGTTATTTCTCGTGATGAGCAAGCCACAGGAATATGTGGGGTAAGGGAATACAATAAAAACTACTATGATAGTTTGCCCAAGCATGTTGATGATGGCTCTTAATTGCGTCTCCTTTCCTGCAGTCAGAGATCTCTGTGTAGTCCCCACAAATCCATGAGGCTATGCAACTGGACCGAGGTGCTCTCCAAAATGTATGGAGTAAGAGATCAGGGTGTTAGCAAACAGCAAATACCAAATGGTTCAAAGTTTGATTTTAAAATGTGAAGCTGTGTTCATCCTTAGAAAAGTCTTTTGTATGTGTATATATATACATATATATACACACATATATATATCTACAGAGTTCAGAAATTAAAAGCAAGGCCAGCCCAGCTGTTTTCAGGCTGTGTCAGAGGTGTTTGGAATTTGAGGGGAATTTTTCAACTCATTAATTTTAATCCATGTCAATTTAATATATTTTACTTACTCTCTGCGTGTTGTTATTTTGTTAGTGGAACTTCCACTATATTTTGATGTCATGCACACAATTGCTCTGGGATATTTAGCTTTTAACTATTTGTGCTAAACCAACTTCAGTTATTGATATGAAGAGCCACACATGCTCCCAAACAAAACCCAGCAAAAGAAACCGTGAAAAGTTAGAAAATCAAACTGAAACAAACGGCAAAGAATTTCCAGTCCCTGACAGTATTTTTCTTGGGCCCTTATTGTTACTCCTGTATAAGAAATGTTCATTGAGGGAAGTCCTTAAGACAAATGCTGCCATCTAGAGAAAAACAGAAAGAAAGTGCATGATTTACTTAGTGATATTATTTTTGTTTCCAGGGAGCCCCAGGAGAAGCTGGACAAGAGTCCATGGAATGGACTGCAGTGTCAGAGATGGGAGCCATCGGGATGCCTTTCCAGCCTCTTTTGACTGAAGACAGTCAGGCAATTCCCACAGACATGGAGCAAAAAACCCTGAGAAAATCCTGACACAGGCTTTTGAGTATGTATCAAAGATACCTCTTCTTAGCCAGTTAAGATTATTTCTTGATTGCACATTTTTCCTTAGTATTTCCTTTTATTCTGAAAAAAAGCTTTTACTCTAAATTTATTTTGTTTAAAGGAAGACATGCAAAAGATGCTTGCATTATTTACTCTCTATTGTTCATCTGCCTCTTTTTTTCATGTCACAAAGCCTCTCTGTTTACTCTTCAGCTAGTTTTGAGAGTTGGGATTGCAAAATTCAAATAGAATGACAAATACAAAGAAACCACTGAAAATACCTGAAAGACAAGAAAGAAAAGTGGGGATTTACCTTGTCTCATTATATTATGTGTGCAGCTATATAAACATCCCAGCGTGTTCAAAGACTGAGCTATGCATGTTAAGCCTGAATGGCAAAAATGAATTCTTGTAGGTACTTTCAAAACTCTGCCAGCAGTAGCATTTCTCTGGGTGTAATGAAGGTGACTCATTATGAAGTAGTGACTTAAAAGAAGCTGCAAATAATGCTACACACGCTCAACCTTGTTATGCCCATTTGTTTCACTGAAATTATTCGTACAGAGTTTCCGTGAGTAATTCAGAGTTCCAGTTTGAAATGTTCAAATGAATAAACACAGTAAGAATAAGTTGGGATTAACACATCACAAATGTACTTTTTCCATTTGGCATAGACAAGCGCGTTTCAATGTCGGTGTGTAAAACAATGTAATGAGTTGGCAAGTTTTCTCTGGGATATGTTTTTAATGACCAGTGTCTTTAATGTGGTGTGTTGTCTTGGTAGTGATGTGGGTAGGCAGCACGTGAGAAAGAAAATAAGGCAACTTCTCTCTCTGTCCTCTGAAGTACCCAAATAACATTTGCAGTCTGAGAGTTTAGGATAGTTTAGCTGTTTCTCCCTAAGTAGTGTTCTGCAAGTGGAAGAGAAGTATGGGAGAACCCTAATTTTTTCCAAGGGTATGGGTATTTGTTGAGAAGTGTGTTTACAGGATGGGTGAGTTTGTATTTTCCTCTGAAAACCGTGAAGGGGCTGAAGGCGCTTCGAAGAAGTACTAATAATCATTCCTGTATTTTTTTCTATGTTTATAACATATATAATGCTAGCAGGTCCTCTGTGACTTAGGTATTTGCTGAGATCGAGGCAAAGATGTTTCTCTTTATTTTTTATGCAAACTAAAAATGTAGAGGTATTCAGAGCTCTGTAGTGAACTCAAAGAAAATCATTTTACAAAGCAATACTGTTTTTAAATATCAGTTGATAAGTGGGATGTTTTCCTAGCATTTGTAATGCATACTGGCAATAGTAATATATTCTACTTGGAAATAATTTCATCCATTGTATTTCTTATCCAAAACCTTTTCTGCAGTATGATTAAATTGTAAATTGCTCAAGTATAACCTGTAGACAACGTGAGGGAGTCAGAGAAAGGCTACTTCTGCCATACAACATAAAATATTCTGAGATCGTAGAACAGATTCTTTTTTTTCTCCACTTTTCTTCCTGATGACATTTGTCTCCAAAAGCCTAGATAGCTTAAATTTACCGTTCCTCTGTTCTTACAGTTATGATGTTAGTTGGGTTTTAAGCACCAGACATGGTAATTGTTGCGGCCCAAAAGCAGTACTTACCAGCCATTCTTATTGCATTGATGAGGAGGCTTCAAGTTTGAAATTGTAGTAAACTCAAGCTATCCCTTTAACTACACAACAAATCCAATAAGGTTTTTAAAAGTGTTTTCTCTCTGGCTGCCATAGAGGATTACAGAAATGAAATATACAATTCATAGTGATGCATGGGCATGTTTTGAAGTCACAGTTCCATATGTGGAAAAAAAAATAAAATAAAAAAAATAGAAAATCAGAGATGCCTGAAAATGATGGGAAGCTTGTGAGTTTCCACAAACACATGAAAACTTCCCAAAGGCTAATTCCCTGCTTTCATAAAAATGTCCATGAGTGTATTCTATTCTCTAGCATATGGTACTGCCTATAAAACACTTCAGCCTTCCAGAATGTGAGTGATGCAGATAGAATTCTGAATTCCTGCAGTGGGATATTTTTGCTTTTATTTAGAATTATTTATTGAATTTGCTGGACCTTCTTCTCGCAGTTCTTCTGTTCAGTACGGTCACTTGTTTATTATGACTCAGAAAAGCAAAGACATGAACAAAATGTTCATAGTTCAGATAGATTAAGAATGGGTTTGAAGTAAGCCAAACATCAAATTGTTTATAAGGTTTTGAAAAATCAGGTGGGGTTTTTTGTCCTCCTCTTCATTTTTGGTTCTGTGTGTCTGGACTTTATGCTTTTTCCAAGTATCACTGAACATAGTCACGGGATTGTTTAGAAAAGGATGATTATAAAACATCTCAGCGCAATTTCATGTCGCAATTACTAAAGCAGCAAGATTCAGAATTATAAGTTGAGTTCTTAAAAACAAGTCCAGCACCTGTAGTAAGATTCCCAAACCTTGGATTTAATTGGGAGTTTGGGCGTTGGCCATGAAATACATGCTCTTCTAGGACTAGAAGCCCATCTAAGGCATGTGCTGGTTTTGGTTTGGTTTTTGTGGTTATGTGTTTCCTTTTTTTTTAATTGGTGTCTCCTAGCATGTTATTAGAATAGTTAGAATTAGGTTTGTTACTTTGGGGTGAAAATTCCCTGTTTTTTCCAATAGTAGCATTTTTATTAGAGGCCAAGATGAGGAGCATGCTGAAGTGGGAGGGGAGGAGCTGGACACAGAATTAGATTTGGGTCTGTGAGTCAGTCCTAGTTGCACATGGTAGAATTGTTCAAGGGAGGCTGCAATTCAGAGAGGCAAGAAAGAAATAGTGTTAATCTGCATGTGTATCTATATTTTGCTGAGAACTGGGCAATATATGCTACAAATACCTTTTCTCTTTAATGCAAATATGAGGAGGCCAAAAGTGCATGGATTTTGAATGCCTACGGAAGAAAACTTGGTATCACAAGAAGTCAGTGGAAAATTTGCCACAGATTTAGTAAACTGCAGCTTTATTATCCAATGAGTTTTTGTCTTACCATGGTTTTAAATGTATTTTAAAACAGCTTTTCCAACAAGCCAGTCTCATCTGGAATCCAGTTTATGTTAAAACTTGCCAACTTGAAATATTTATTTCTGACATCTCTGTACTATTCATAGAGTGAGATGGCCCTAGATTCAGTAAAAATTGAGGACTAAATCTGATTTAATTGAAGTTTTCCATAACTAAGGATGTGGGAATTAAATTAGTAGTACATTCTGGTTTAGATAACCATATAACGGTATAAAAAAAAACCACCATAATTTATTTTCTGATGTGCTCACTGGGCATATGATTGCCTTTTAAGTGACCTTTTGTTAGAAACAACTGGAACATATGTAGCACCAATAAACGGGTGCAGGCATGCACAAATGCACACAGAGACAACATGCAACTGTCAAATGGGTCTGATATCATCATCATCATCAGTAAGTTTTCTCTCTTTTACCTGTTCCAGAACAGTATGCTGAATGTGCATTAAGCTCTGCCCTTCTCTTCCTTTCTTTTCAAGTTAAAGGCCAATACATTCAGTTTATTCCAGCAAGTGTCTGTTTAAACTTAGTAAATGCAGTTTCCTCTTATATTAGTAGTCCTAGGTTCTAATCCTGTTGGGGTTTTATTTTCATTCACTAGCATAGTAAAATGGTAATATCCTTCCCTCTTTTTTTTTTTTTTTCCCATCAAAGAAAACTTGCTAGCCAGGGTCACATAAATTTGGTGTGTTCATAAATAGAAAACATTTAAAAACACATGAAAGAAATCAGAAGATCCTTTTAACAGTAATTTCTAAACGGTCATTTTACAGGAATACACCTTTATATATACATAAAAGTATATACACTATATACATACAGTGTACTACAGTGCCTTTCTTTGTGAATGTATTACAAAATACAACTCCATGCAAATTCATTGTTACTGAACAGCCATGAGATGCCACAAGAGCAGTGGTAGATTGCAATCACTTTTTCATACACAGTGTAACTGGACTGTAATACAAGTTTGAAGACCTAAGTGAAACTGCAGTAAGAACTGAATTATGACAGGATCTGGAATCTGTTGAGGACTGGAGATAAAGACACTTCATTTTGGAACAAACAGTAAAAAATCCCGACCAGTTGGGACATTGATTTTATTTTGTCTAAAAGATGGCATCCCTAGGATATAAATTCCTAACGCTATTCCAAAGTGCTTGGTTCAATACTGACATATAGGGAAATCTTCCAAGAAATCAAGGCCAAGAGCATCTATCTTATTAGACATAAGCATGCCTAGTTTTATAACCTTTTTCAGTGACGTGGTTTGGGTCTACTTTTTCAGCTGTTTTGTTCTTTGTATATTGACCCTTTCTGTCTGTACTAGCTTGTTTGGGGTTTTTATAACCTACACCATTGTGTAAGGTGATTATTCCACGCCCTCAGATACTGATTATCACCGAGTGACCTACTACAAAGGTTTGTGATAGGAGTTCTCCACCTCTCTCTAGAAAACGTGACGGGAGGAATGGATTGCTGACGGGTTTCAAAAGACTCCTCAGCTCTTCCTTCTGCAAAACAGATTAATCAGTAAAATTCAAAAGAATATTCTACTTTCCACAAAGCAAAGGGTTTGTCTTGTATGTTGAACTCTGCCCCCAGTCACTTCTAAGCCATTGTTGTTGCCTGATTTGATTGTCCAGTGACCTATGCTTGGCTTCTGTTTGTGCTGTCTTGTGCTTAATGTTTGGTTTCCATCTATCATGATACTACCTTTCTCCTGAATGATAAACGCTGCATTCGGCTAATAGAAAGAGCTATAAAAACTAACCTAGTTAACTTTTATTAGCTTGCTTTGGTCAACTACAAACAGGGTGCGACAAGGCGCACCCCTGCCCTGAGCACCTTCATCATCAATTTCTGGCATGTGACATGACAGCCATATGCCAGATAGATATAGCTGATCTCTAAATGCCATTTTTAAAAATCACATGCATTAGGCAGTCTCTCATTTGTAGTAAAACTTTACTTGGGAGTAGATGAGGTACAATTTCCATAGGCTACAAAGCAGACAATATAGTATAGCTACCGCAGCTAGTATAGCTTCCCATACAGCATGGAAGAGTACTTTTATGCACTCGAACAAACAAAATCTTTCTCTTTGGGCTTACTGTCCATTCTAGTCTGGAAGGCAAATATTACATTCACACATTACAACTTATCTGACCACATTCAGGTGTCTACATCTAAACTGGTAGCTGCCTGCTGTCTGTATGCTCAGAGGAAAGTAACCGGTGTGAGCAATCTCAGTCTGAAATAGCTGTTGAAATACATCAGTTGAGTAACACATGACAATTGTGTATAACTCTTTACAGACTATACAGAGGAATAGTCTTCTGGGGCTCCCATCTCCAGTGTGGGCATCTTGTTGGGTGAGCTGGATCCCATTTATTAAACCTTTGTTAGGCCTATTGATACATCCCTCAAGACAGACGGCCACAGTGAAAATCCTTCTAGAGTCTGCCGCATTTTTTCCCTTAATCAAATTAAGGTGCCTTTTTTTTCAGAACATATACCATTACGTTTTGTTTTATTCTTTTCTGGATACGGTCACCGTATTTTAAAATATGTAAAAAGTGCTTTCAGCTTCTTCTAAATATGGTCCCGATATTTTAAAGCATGTAAATTAGAAGTGCTTTCAGGTTCCTGTAAATTTGCAAAGCAGGGCTGGTATGCAAAGACCAGCCAGTGATCTGTGGATCATTAAACTACCTACAAATACCTTAACTTAATCTCTGGGCAGTAAAACCTAATCTCAGGGTCTGGCCTCTAACAGCCACTGTTTCTCATGCTTCAGAATAAGGTTTTTCTTCAATTTATAGGTTAAATCCTTGCTAGAGACACTCTCTGCTGACAACTGAATTAAGGAAATCGCTAGAGGCAGGAAATCTATTTTACCAAAATGCAGACAAACTGCCAATCCCTTCTTACTTGGTTCTTTTTGAGGGAAGACTCCCATTTCTGGGTGGGGGAAAAAAGGGGAAACATAAATAAATATGTTGCCTAAATATTATGTTTCAGGATTTGGTCCTGGATTGTTCTAATATTTGCAAGTATAAATTTAGAGATGGATACATCTGGATCTAAAGAGTGAGAAACAAAAGCACGACTTAAGTTTGTCAGGTGGTAGAAAATGCTGCATCTCATTAAAGACATTTCAATACGGCACTGCAAAGTCAGACAACTTTTCCCTTCTGAAAAAGGAACTCAAAGCAGCTAAAATGACGAATTAAGCAATTAGAAAATTCATTGGAAATAAATTCATAGCATGTTCACAGAGAAAAAATAATAGGCTGGCTTTAAGTGAGAGGTTTTTTCAATTTTCAGAATTTCTAGGAGATTGATTTAAAAAATATTTCAGAATAAATTTGAAAAGCACGGTAATTATTATTCTTGTCCAGGTGAATAGTTATTAGATAACTTTAATGTAACAGTGATTTTTATCTAGTGCATTTTTCCTAGACGTTTTACTAGTCTTTTCTGCAGTGAAGCAATGTGTAACTCTGGAAGCATACGTTATTCAGTGAAAACACGGAGCTAGCACGTTAAACTCCAAAGGCTCTTTTGACCTGTCTCAGAAATAAAAAGTAGCCCTTTTTTTTTTTTTTCTTCTCCTCTGTTAAACCAACAAACATATGCAATTCGTAGGATTTTATAGAATGTGGAGGCTTCAATTAGAAAATGATCATATACATGTGCAAAATTGGAGTTTTCTAAGGCTTCGTCTCAATGTCCTGGCATTAATGCATGGAGGAACTCCCTTTTCTCCCTGGATAATGCTCTCCTCCCATTCCCCCCTCCTCCCCCAGCAGCGCCAAACGTGTCTGTAGTTTGATGGCATCTTTCCAGAGAGCGATGAACAGGTCAGATCAGCAACCAACTTTTTATCCATTGACATACAGACTGACTGATGGAAACTTCTAACAACCTTAAGACTTTAAGCCTCAGTACAAGAGTTTACATCAGACCCTTCACAGAAGGGGAAAGCCATTTAATCCCAGAAACTGTTAAAACTTCCCACAAGACAAAATAAACTACCGTGGGTATAGGGTTTGTGTATTCTATTTATTATTTCTAAACAATTCAGTATGAAAGATAATAAACTTAGATCTCTGTGTGTTGTTTCTATTTAATCTGGCATTGGTACTTGAGTGATCTGCTTCAGATGGCAAGACCCTTATTCTCTGCCACTCATGGCTTTTGCTGGGAGTACCTTCACTTGTCGAGTAGTGTCAGGAGTCTGGCTCCCTCGTTTCGTTGCAAAAGGGTGATTTTTAAAACTTGAGTGATTCTGTGTTACAAGTTCAATTTCCAGCTACGCTTAGTTCTAAGATAATTTCAGGGGGCGTTTCCTATATTATTACCCTACTACAAATTCCAGTATGAGATTTCACATCGGTGTGTATTCAAGCGGAATAATTTTACAGTACAGAAAACTGATAGAAATCTAAGAAGCCTAAGTGCAAACCTACTTGGGGAGCACCCATTGCCTGTCTCTAATAAGAGATGCGAGAATTATCTTGCATTTTGCTTGTCAATCAGCAGCTACAGCTGCGCTGCTGCCAGCCTACAGTTGGTCCCTGCCTAAAACGGGGATGGGTTTCTTCCGAAAACAAGAAAGGTTTTCAATACTTCATGTATAGCGTGTAGCCCCAGGCATTAGACAACAGCAGTTTCCTGCGGAGTATATATAGCAATTATAGCCATTAACTCAGGACTGGAACTTTTGCTAAAAATTTCATCAGATGATGTCGGGGAGTTCATCAATAAATTCAGAATGTTCAGACATTTTTAAAGCCAACAGATACGTAGAAACTACCAAAACTTTTCAAGTTCTTTATTAAAACGTGTAATTTAGTATTATTAGTCATCCACGTATTCAAAAATGACAAAGCACCAAACCCTCTGCACATTTTTTGCATTAGTTTGCAGTTTTATATGTCGTATGTCATCGTCTGAAATCTAAGCAGGCATACATCATCGTTTGAAGACCAGTTTAACAGAACTATCCGACTCCTGACATCTTAATTCTCACTCTAAAGAAATAAAAATGCGTCTTAGATAAAGAATTTGCTGTCCGTTTTTAAAGCTTTTTGTTTGTTCATTTTCACTCAGCCTAGGCCTCATTTACCACAGGATTTGCGCGGGATCCTTCTGGAGTGCCTCAGAGTTGTTAAGTGACAATCTAAAAGCCGATTTAGGATTAGCTAGCTTAACCAGGTGAACCGAGGGTTTCGCTTTGATTGGGTAGAAAAGCCGTAGCTGTGCTTGGAAGTCCATATTGTGATACTGAAGGGCTTTATCAACATCCTGAGAGGAGTGCATTCAGAATAGGTGATGATGCGAATCTCACTAATCAGCGAAGGATTATCCGAGGCTCAAAGCTATACTGCTTCTAATTCCTTCTTCATGACGCTGTTCATGCACTGCAAAAGGATCTAGTGCAACACCAGAAGTATAAATATTAGATGAGACTCTTCGGTATCTTAATTAGCACTTTCTAAGGGAAGCAGGTTTTGAACAGTCAGGGGTAATGAGATGTTTAAAAAAAAAACCACAGCATCAGAAGCATAGCAGAAATCTTGGATGATTTCAAATGTACAGTGACTGACACCATGTTGTACGCAACATATATCACTTACCAGATATAAAAACAGTGCCAGTGTCAGCTCTGATGCCAAATTATTGACCAAATTTATTAATTCTAGTCACATCATTACTGTGTTGAAGACAGTGATTCGGAATAATTATTTCCTCAAATAAAAATATGCTAAATTCTTCATTGCCAGACTGTTCCTATATGGGTTGGGAGCACGCTCACACCTTGCATAGTCATTTAAAATAGTTTTCCTTATACATGGTTGTTCAGCAGAAAGGAAAAAAAAAATGGAGAAAAT
This sequence comes from Calidris pygmaea, assembly GCA_003697955.1. Classification (NCBI taxonomy): domain Eukaryota; kingdom Metazoa; phylum Chordata; class Aves; order Charadriiformes; family Scolopacidae; genus Calidris; species Calidris pygmaea. The sequence continues at coordinate 173,009 of QJSC01021165.1, read as the reverse complement.
TAATGAAACACTAAATATGAGTTTTGGTTGGTTGGTTGTTGGTGGTTTTTTCCCTTTCCCAGTGCATCTAGCAGAGGGTAACAGGCTATGAAACATAGGACTGATAGCAAAACAAAACTACCATTTCCTACCACAACTCTGTCGAAATCTTATGCTTGCCCTTAATAGTAAATGACAGTTTTTCTGAAGTGGAAAAGTTATGTATGTATTTTAATGGAGTCTATATTAGTAAAACAAGAACTTCTCTAGTTTGCTTCACTACACACGTTGTCAAAATGACAGAACAAGATATCTTTAATTCCTAACATCCAATTAGGTCCAGTATCTACAAGACCACCAAAAGAGCAAGGGATTGCTTCCCAGTACTTCTTGTAGCATTTTATATTCTTCAGTCTCCTTTGCTTCTTGCCGTCCTCATTTTAGTCTTCAGGCTTCCAAGAAAAGTATTTAAAAGTCATTGACAGCTCTTAAAATATGTTATTAGACCCTTCTCCACCCGACCTCCCCTGCCCCCATTTTAAGTTATAGAGGAACGATGAGCTGTGCATAAAACCACAGGGTTGAGGAATCAGAGCAACTAAAGAAAAAGAAATGTCGGTTCTGGTTTTGAAGTATAGGTTCATTCATGGAACGTCTCCGTGTAACAAAAATCTTTAGATGAGTATTTCAGGTTTTTCATATCACAAATCTTTAGATGAGTTCATTTTTTATGTAAATGAAGCTTAACAAAAAATCAATTTTGTGATTTTACCACAAAAGTGTCGTTACTCATTATCAGAAACACGTATTTAAAGTTCAGATAAAGTAAAAATAAAAACTGTCTCTCTTAAAAGGGGGGCTTAATTTAAGATTAAATTGTATTGCCATACTTACGATTTTGTTCCTATAGGTATTCTTGTGCTCATCGTGTAAAGTGCATAGTTTCAAGCTGGCTTGCAACATTTTTATGAAAAGCAATAAAATAAACATCTTAGAAGCCAGACATTATAAACAAAAGTAATGTATTTCATTTTAATACTGTTTTCAAAACCAGATAGCAATGTTTTATCTCCTGCTTTCTATGATAGCAAGAAAACATACATCCAGGTAGACTTCAGATATTGTGTCAGAGGGCTTCCATTTCTATCACTCCTTAATGATGAATGAGGTGGTTCTTCTAAACAAATAAGCACTTCAGAGAGTTACCCTTGACAGGGCTGTTAATCCTGGGGGTCTGCCTTATCGTTGTAGAATTCGAGGGCTGAGGCTGTACAGTCTCCCTGTACTGCCTGTCTCTTAACGCTGCTGCTCTGGCCGAAAGTCGGGAGAGAACTGTTTCCCATCTCGCATGTAAAGCCGTGCTCGGTGCTTCTGTTCTGGTGTGCTCACAGATAGAGGGGCTTATCATCTTAGTAGGCACTGGCCCTCTTAATATCTGACTGATTTTCTCATCCAGATGGATATGTTACCATCCGCCTGCTTTCGGTGCTGTGTTGTTTCCTCTGCGGTCTTTCTTCGGTGGACGCAATGAATTTTTGACTATAATACAAAGCTCGCCTTGAACGTTACAGAACGTTAAGGCAAGTCAGATCACGCGCTCTTGTCACAAAGGAATTAAATATATGGCCAATTAAGCACAGTACGGGACTTCACAAAATGGCAATTTTGAGGTAATGCAGTAAATCTTTTGTCTTACGATTTTGCACACCTGGCAGTGCTGTTGTGCTTAGTATTACCATTAAAACTATAAAGCCTTTAAAAAGCAACAGGTAATGGTGTTATTCTAGTGATTAAGGGGAGAATCTGGACCCGTTTCCACATGATTGAAAACTACTCTCAAGTCGTCCTTCCAAATGCCTTTCACCCTTTCTCTCCACCACCTCCTAAATCCCTTCCACGTCACCTGCCACAGGAATTTGGAACACCACCGGGATCATCTGAAAATAACAAGTGAATATTTTTTTCCCCTTTGTCAGTTCCCGCATCCCTTAGAAGGTCTAGAACAGGCATGTGACTTCAGCTGCTGTTTGAAAATCAAAGCGTAATGTGTTTTCAGTTTATAAATTATAGAACACTCAAAAAGCACAGACTGACTTTAAGGAACTGGTTACACGGCTGGATATCTGGAGCTGTTTGTTCCTTTTATCTCTGTTACTTTCCCCTCCCACCCTCTCCCTTCTTTTCTTCTTAAGGATAAAATACAAAGAAAATGTAAATTTTGATGCCTTGGGCCTTGGAAAGATAGGAAGGAAAAAGATAATGCCAAAAAATAAAGAAAGGAGATGGGGTGAATAGAGGGTCTCTTTTGATGTTATACCAGTAGTTACATTCAGTAGTTTCATTCCTTGTCCATCAGAAAGATTCCTAATGCAAAGTATTAGCTTTGTAAAGGCTTTTCTGAACACTAGGAACAAACCCAGGCATTTATACTGTACTAACTTCCATTCTAGGCTCTCAAAGCTCTGCATAAATACGAATTGTCATCAACGCCATGTGAGACAGATATTTTAACATCCAATTTACAGGTATAGGATACTGTGAGGTGCAATAGGTTATGAAGCCCAAGGAAGCAGAGGGAGCGTTTTCCAGGAGTACTGAATGGAAAATGAATGTTTGGGTCTGATCTTCAGAAGCTGTTTTTTCTTTAGGGGCAGGGAAAGCCCTGCACTCACAGCTGATAGAAAATACGCATACCATCACCCTCGGCTGCCAGCACCCAACAAGACAAATCCTGTTCGATGTAAAAGGTGAAATCCTCACTGAAGTGATGAGTAACTCCCTGACTTAAGCAGAGCCGAGCTTTTCTTTATGTGCTTAGGTCTGCTTAGTAAGTAGTTTGTCAAAGTAAAAAAGCAGGCTTAGGTTGTAGTTTATTTTCGTGGTTTTGATAGTGGCAAAGCCACTATGAAAAGTTCTCTGTCCTTCTCTAGTCGAGCTTCATAATCCCACATCACGGTTTGTGCCCTCCTCAGCTGTGCTGGGAGGGCCAGGCTATAAACCAGGCCACCGAAATCACCCTGATTATGTTTAAAATCCTTAGGATTTTTTGGGGTGAGATGAGGGGGAGGGGAAGATTTGGTTGGGGAGTGCTTTGTTTTTTCTAAACCTGAAGAATTTAGCTGATCTGGATTACAGCAGATTCGTGGGGCAGTTGCAGCAAGGGTTAGAGGTAGGGGTAAGGGGAGCTGGGGCAGTAGAGCTGCCTGGGGAAACCTGTTTAAAAATGCCTCGAGAATCAAAAACATTTGGTCATTTCTGTACTGCCAGTTTCCAGTGAACCTATGCATTTGTCCGAGTCCTAACACAATGAAAGCTTGCTTCTGATTCAGGTGGGAAAACTTCCAAGACTTTGTTAATACAATTTTTTTTTGAATGGAGTAATGGCATAAAGGTGCCAGCTTTTAGAATTTTCGCTACACTGCTGTTAATGACAAAAACTCTTGTAAAGAACCAGGCATTTAAGAGACTCTTTCTCCACAAACCCTCGTGCAATAGGGGACATGTTGCTTCTTTTTCATCTTGAAGCAAGGTGACCTGCAGTTTTGAGGGTACAATAATACTAAACCTTGCTTTCTGTGTTGTATCTCAGCTGGCTTTATAACCCTTTATCTTTTAGCTAAGTAAATGCTTGAATATTTGTCATAGCCCTGACATGATGTTGCTAAAAGCTATAAATCAAAAAAAACCCTGCAAATTAGACTCAAAGTAGTTTTTGCTGAAGAGGATTCTATTTGCTTTTAATAGGTATGTACCAATAGAGAGGCAAATACACCTCTCAATTACTCTTATTTTGTCTTCATGTATCTATTGATTAGGACATTTATCTAAAGAATAAACAACAGCATCTTGGACAGTGTTATCAAATGTGATGTAATCATGGCATACAGAGATTTAGTTGTGTTTTCCTAACTTTGTTATCTGGCAAACCACACCATTTTCTCTTTAATTCTAGTCTTAACTCTGCAGTAATTAACATTCTTTATTTTATAATAGATTAGATGTAGCTTATTTTGATCTATTTAGCTTTTATGTGTAATTGATTGGGGAAAATGATGCTACTTAACTGTCATTTAGTTATTTGGAACCCGTGGGGAAACATTATATTGACTGAATTTTATTATAGGATGAGTATATAAAATTGATTTTGAGTGATATGAGGTTCATGCTCTCCATGTAGCACTTTTTATTGTAAACGCCTGTTAGTGCTGGTGTACGTTTTTTTTCCATCGACCAAGCAGAAAATACACTTTTTTCTTTTGTATTTTACAAGACCCAAGGTTTGACCTGTAGTTAGAGTAGGCAGAATGCTAAACCGTCGCGTGTCTGGTCTTTGAAAGCCCCAGGGTCTGCTACAGCTCCTATTGAAGTTGCTGGGAGTTTTGCCATAGATTTCAATAGGACTGGGAGGAGAGCCTGTGTTTATTGTTAACTTGAGATATACTGAAGCTCTGTTCGCAGTGAATTAGAACGATGGGTCTGAATTGTTTCAGAGGTTTATTATGTGCAGGCTGCAATTCCAGAGAACCTCTGTTTACAGGAGGAAAAAAAAATTCTGCATTCCTCGTACAGTCAGAATTTCCACTGAAGTCAATGAAATCTCTGCCTGGGTAAGGATAAACACTTGCAACGAAAGTAAATGATTTAGTGAAAAACAAGCACACTACTAAAGAGCCTGTTGGCTGTGTTCCTGTATTTTCTGTCATTTAGATTGGAAGAGTTATCCAATACCAGTAGGTTTTGGTTACTTATGTTCACTTACTGATGGTCACTTTACAGTGACTACACACTACTGCCTTCCTTACAAGGAGTGTTTATGTGAAAAGAAAAACAGAAGCTCTTTCACTGGGTTCTCAGGCAATTTCTGGTCGATTCAAAAGATGTTGTCATGCCCTCACTTCATTTCTTGTCGCTTTCTGCTGAAAACCTGATGATTGTGCAAGTTCCACAATGTACTGACAAATTTGTATATGCCAGGGATCCAAGCTTCTGAACAGTGAGGAAATACCTCCCAACACCCCAGCTAAGTCAGCCATAGCCTGCTCCCAAGCACTTTTCGTGTGTAAACATTCTGAACCCTTGGTATCTGAACAGTTAAATCACCACAAATTAACTTCTCAGTGCTCTTCCAGGATTAGAACTTTGTGATGCGTGTGCCGAGAACTGCAAAACTGGGCTGCCACAAATTGCCAATCAACATTTAAGGGTTTGTGAGCAATTTTCTACTGAAACAGAAAATAAAAATAGGTGCCTTAAATGCAGAGGAGAATTAGAGGTGAATCTATCTTTCCTACTAACTCTAAATCTTCAGAGGAAGTATAATATCTCAATTTACCCCATATATGTATGCGATAGAGTTTTGAGTATCTTCTTGGTCAGGGGCTTAGTGGCACTGATCCCTCCATGTCTACACCCTGCGATGGGATCCAGTCAAATTCTGCAGCACTAGTAGTACGGTAGGGATCTCCACAGGAGGTGAGGAGTGGGGTGGAATTACTCCCATGTGTTTCAGACTGTTTCTCTAGCTTGCTGGTCTGATGTAAAAGAGAAATTATGTTCCTAAGATACATGTTAGCCCTGGGCTTGAAGGCAAAATAAAATGCTTAGAATTCGCAGAGAAAAGCTGTTTAAAAAAAAAAAAATAGCCAAACCAAAAAAGTAATCTCAAATTGGAGATGATGTACTGCACACTGAGAATAAGAAATGCTAAGAAAACAAAAGCTTTAATTTGAAATACATTAATTTTTCCACAGTCCGTATTATTCTCTGTCAAATATACTGGGAACACAAATCTGCATCTGCATTGATTGGATGAATTTCAAAGACCTTTTACCTGCTCTCTGTTTGTGTTGCCTCATATCTTTATGACATGGAATGAACTGCTTGGCGCCACGTTGCTGTTATCCATTAACCATTCCTGTTTTCCTAATCATCTTGGACTCCATCTTTCTCTGTCCTATCTGTTATTGTCTTCTGCAAAGAGATGTGATGTTCCTGTAGCCTGTTCTGGTTTGCATGACATGATTTGTGTTTCTGCCTACAAGGGTTTCTCTACTGAACCCTGTACATTATCTTCCCCCAGCCCCCCTTCCTCTGTAACCAGGAGAAGAGGGTCATACATCTGTAAAATGACAGCACTTATGAAAGATGGGAGTTTGGTACACATGGCTCTCATCAGACACAGACTCATCTTCCATGCCACAGACACTACTTGTTTCCTTGCAATGCAGACTGGAGCTGGAAACACAGGAAACACCTAATAAATTGCTTGACCTATCAAATTAACAAGTCATCAAGAAACTATTTTGGTAATCAATGAGCAAAGCAGAATTGTTTGCTTTCTGGCAGAGCAAGAAGAATGCATAGAGATGGAGTAATTTCTTTTCTTCGTCTCTCTTCAATAAATAGCATTTAACTGGGTTGTAGGTTTGCTGCAATACAGGGAAAAATGCGAAGAATCTATTTTTAGAATTAGAAGAACTCTTAGAAATGGAGGTGTTCGTTGGCCTAAGTTTATGGCTGAGTACAGAACTCAAAGAAACTCAGATACACTCTCATACGTGACACCGTAATTGTGTCATCACTATTTGTGGTGAAGGTGAGTTTAGTGCATAAATAAATACATAAAAGAAATTAAATTTTCTGGGTTTAAGCATGGTACAAGTTGAAGTAAGTCTCAGGGTAGTCTCCGCTCCTGCAGCCCAGCAGAGAAAATGCAGAGTGTAATATTTTCAACCTTCATCTAAAGCACCTAATTAAAATGAGTAATTAACAATAAATGAAGAAGCAGACCTTTCCTTCTTCTGTCTGATTTGTCCCAAGATGCAGAAATGGACTGGCTTTTACTCACAGTTAGAAAAGGTAGATGCTTGGAGCTGCTGAAAATTAAGTCAAGGTGATGGTTGTGAAGGCATCTGCCAAGGATAGTTGGAAGGTACGCTCCTCAGGACACCTAGTGTGGCCAAGGGCTGGTCCTGTGAAATGAGAACACCCTAGAAAAACGTGAGACAGGCTGGAAACTTGTGATTGTTTAGTTTAGATCAGCAACTGCCAGGGATGTTATGCCCAGTGAAGCTTGTATAAACAGCAAGATGGCAAAGCAGGTGTCGTTTACGTTGTGAGCTTAATAGCAGACATCTGCATGAGTACTCTGTCAAACTATGGTCTCAAAAATAATTAAATTATTTTGAAATTTATAGAACACCAGTAATCTTCCTACCGCTGTGATATCATCTTGCCTTTGTTGGGCGTTTCTGTGGTGCAAACTTTCTGTTTTAATAGCGGACTTCTAGCAAGTGCCCAGCACAATTGTAGAGAGACCCCTGGAAGATTATGCATCATTCCAACTGATCATTTCCTTCCGGCATAATTTGGTTTTCTTTATTAAATGGGAAGTCACAAAGTTGAAATCCTGATTATATGGAATACAGCTTTGTAGATTATCAGGGCATTGTCTAGGCATACAATTTTCCCTCCATTGTCCTTCTGACGATGAGAGAACAGAAAGATTGCTTTTGAGGAGTAAATGGGATAATGCAGGAATCCTTCTGAAAAAATTATAAATGCATGTTGTTGTAGAAATTTGCAACATGCCTGTTGCAAATTCTTATTTATTAAAAAAAAAAAAAAAAGTTTGCTTTGAAATTATGTGTACTTTTTTCTGTCTAAACTCAGTTCCTTGTCTCTAGTCCCAGTTCAGTAATATGTTTAAGCATATGGATTCGGTAACCTTTTTTATGTTTTAAATCTCTTTTAAATAATTGTGGGGTGTTTTTGTTGTATAAGGGGGTGAAGGGATAAGGCGTGGAGTATGTGCAAATATCCCACCTCTGACAGTCTGCCGATGATGTTATTTTGACTTTGGTGTTCAGAATTCTTCTTGTTGATGTAAGTGAAGTTTGTGAAGACTGTGTGATGAATGTATATTTTAATGATAATTCTTACGCATACACATAAGTACTTTCTTAATGCCAAAACCAGGTTAGAGGGTCCATCTCCCTCTGTCTTTATGTAAGCTGTGGTCAAACGCAAGAAATTATACTTCATGTAGTTAATACAATAATTAAAATTGGTCCAAATTAGGATTGTGAAACCTGGCACCAAGTTCCAGGTGGGATGAGGAGGTGGGTTACGCTGATGCTCCTTTACAGCTGTCTAAAACTAGAAGTTCACCAGAGTCAGTGGCTCATGGCCTCGTCCCACGCGCTGAGCAACATCTCCAATCTGTGTTTTCCCCATTAATGTAAATTCTAGATTAGAATACTCATTATTACCAGTACTTCAGCCTTTTCTTTAGATTTAAAGTGTGAGAATTTCAAGCAAAATGCTTTAAAAAAAACACAAACGACATCCCCCCCCATTTCATCCTCAAAACAAATGTATAGTATATCAGAAATTAGCCAGGATACGAATTGCAGTAGCATAAACTTGGATTTAATCAGGGAGAACTTAAAAATTGTATTGTTGCAGGACATGCAAAGAGACAAGTTAAAATTTCTGGGTGTTAAGCTATTAATTATTTACTTTTTAAGAGGAATAAGCAATTAATAAAACGGAACTAGTTGGCTAAATACAGCATTTAATTAACTATTTAAATAAGAACAGTTTTTGTGAGTAAGCACTGAGTTGTCATAAGTAAGTTTCTATCACTAGAAATTGTATGTGGTATATATCAAGATATGAGAAAGGATACTAATTGCCGGAATATTTGTTGAATGCAGCATACCTTCATGTAAGATCAATGAATACATTCTAAAAATACTTGCATCACAGAAACGCTAAAAGATTTTTGCCTCCATCCTCAAACCCTGATTGAAAGACTATAAATCTTGTGGTATCAGAACACATGCTATTAGGTAATCAAGGTTTGATTTTCTTCTTTTAAATGTTATTGCTTAATAGGATAAAGTCACATTTTTTTCCTTGAAATCCACAGAAAGGTTGAGATATAACTCATATTTTCCTTTAAAAAAGCAGAAACCTAAATAATTGCTATATTTGCATTCCGTATCCTTCCTTAGTTTAGAATTTTCCTAGCAGGTTCTGTCTGTAACAGTAGTAGTATTATTTTTTATATGCATAATTTTACATTGCAGAAAGACATATGGCTGTAGATGAACATTTTCTTCCAGTTTCCTCGAGGAAAACTTCTTTCATATGTCAAGACATTCAGTTTGCAACATTAAAAGTCCAGGTTAACCATATAAACAGCTGATAAGACAGCAATGAAAATGTTAGTTTGAGCTTAGCTTTATTTAATAGTAACTGTAATAGCCAGTTGTTTTGCTTTTTGCATTATGCCACTATTTTGCTAAGTTTAATACTCCTTGGTATGGGACTGCTCAGTTCATGGGAGTTACGCATTTTTCAAGTCAACTCCTGGTTTAACAGATGTTTGTTTTAAAGGAGTTCCTTAGCAGTATAAATTATAGTAGCCTAAATTGCTCGTTTAAGGGCATGAAAAAGTGACTCTCGGAGCATACTCTGGTATGTGAAGAAAGCAGGATAAGTGCAAAAAGCAGCACAGGGTTCTCCATGAAAAAAGTCTTCTCCCTATGTTTTAGAAAGGGACTCTGTCATACCAAAGTTATGCCTCCTGCTAAAGTAGTTGAACCAGCTGCATCCCATGTGCTGAAAACACTCTTGTCTCTTATTTCTCTTGTTCAATTATTGTGTCTATAAATTGCAGTGGGCCACCTGTGCAATGCACTCATCCAGAATAGCCCCAGAGGAAGCATTAACATATCAAGGCTCATAAAGCACAAATCCTTAAATGTAAAAACTGACACTTTCATCCTACTCCAGCCTACATCTATATAGACATTAAACCAGAAAGGAATAAAGAATATTTTACTATGCAATTTGAAGGCCCTGCTCTGCTCTTGAAGAGGTCAGCAGCAAAATTCCTCTTGATTTTCTGTTGGGAACAGAATCAAGGTATAAAAAGCAAGAATTCTAGTTAGATATTTTAGAAACTTATTCTGACCATCTATCAAGCTTGATGCACCTATTAAAAAAAAAAACAACCACCAAACTTAAGGAAGACTTCTGTTCTTGATATTAACTATATTTTTGTTATTCCTAATCTAAAACGTCATGTTCACCATATAAAGCTGGTGGAAGAAGAAGGAAGGGAGGACATAGAGATTTTGTCTTCCCAAGTAACCATTATGTGTGATGGAGCCCTGCTTTCCTGGGGATGGCTGAACACCCGCCAGCTGATGGGAAATAGTGAATGGATTCCTTGTTTTGCTTTGCTTGTGTGCACGGCTTTCGCTTCACTTAAACTGTCTTTATCTCAACCCACGAGTTTTCTGACTTACTCCTGATTCTCTTCCCCATCCCACCATGGCAGGGTGAACGAGTGGCTTCGTGGTCCTAGTTGCTTGCTGGGGTTAAACCACGAAGCAACTCTAACACTCTCTTTAGAAAGGGTTTAGAGGTGACCATTCTTTTCTTGGCATATCAAGGGTACACCAATGAGTGCTGAGGCTGCTTTTTTCCACCTTTAGGAAGAGTCACTGGCCAAAGTGCATATGAAGGTGGCAGTTTTCCAGTTGCTGCAGTCTGAAGCATAGGTAACATTGAACAGGGACAGATCAAGGTGAGACCAGCTAAGTTGAGCGATTCTTGGCCACATTCTTAAGAAAGAAGTTCTCTGGAGAAGCAACGGTCCTCCACAAATGTCCAAAAGCATTTCTCTCTCTTTTTTTTTTTTTTGTCTCTTCTTATATGTCTATCTCCAGTGCATACATAGTTTCATTGATCAGTAAATAACAGTAATAATTGTATAACTGCTATATGGGTTTCTGTGCTCTTGACATATATTGATAAGACACCCTTCTGCTCCACTCCATTCCCATCTCTAAATTTAGGTATGCTTTCAGTTAAGTTTTGCTCCAGGGCAATGTATGGTTGTATATTCTTAAGGACCTCTTATGAGAAGCATGCTACCACATGTAATAGTTTTGTGCTTTGAAAGAAATGAGTTTGGATATAGAAGCTGCAGGACATGACTCTGTTTACAGAAGGATGAAAATTAAGACATGTATCTCAGAAAGTCAGTAAAGAACTGGGTGATGCAGATCTTGAGAAAGAAAGGAAAACTCAAAGCAATTTCCTAATGCTTATAGCAAACAGGGGGTTTTTGGAGCTGACCATAAGGATTGCATACCTAAGAACAGTGACTCACCTTAATCTTAGTTTAGGATTCTATCTAAACCAGTTGCACATCTCTGACCTCAGAGCTGTCATTCTTTCAAAATTACATCTTTCCCTGACAGTACACTCACATTTCAATATCTTGTACCTGTGACGTGGATTGAAGTGGCTGGCTGTTTGCCTCAGCCCTTCAAATCAAACACTGTCCTTCATTACCTTGTTGTTTAACTGTTTACTTCTCTTTCTTTTTTCACTAATTCCCTAGCTCCAACTCTTAAGGCAGTTCACAACGCAGCCCCACATAGCAGACCTTTCCCTCTCTGCAGCACAATTAGACCCTTGACCTTCTATTCCCCAAAGCTAAAGAAATGCCAAATTGCCGCCAACACTTCATTATGTTTATATATTGGTCCTATGAGACTTGAATTTTCTCTGGCTATCCACATCCTTCTTTTTATTTCCGGTTTACTAGTATCATACAACTTTCTGTGATATCCAGTGCTCTTGGAATAGGATAACTATTTATTTTTTTTAATCAAATAGGGTTATTTGCACTTAGTGATTTTCTCTTTTCTCCAAAATTGTAGTTTGAATACTAACCAGTGGGAACTAGTGACTATTACAAAACCCAAGGAAAGGAGAAAGAAAGTAAAAATCCACTAGTCTTAAGCATAGTACACGAATATTTTGTGATCCTGGATCAAAATCCAGCAGATGTGTGCTCAACATTACTCACACGAGTAGACCTCTGTCTTCAGTGCATTACCAAGCCCTTACTTTTCAAGTGTGTTCTTGCAAAAGCTTCCGCATTAAACCTTCCTAATTGCAGGTAGAAAACTATCCACAAATGAATACATTTTCCCTGAAGAAGAGAGGTCAGTGAAAGTCATTCAGTAAAGGATTCGAGGCACGTTCTATCAACTTTAATACATGTTGTTACATCTTCTGCTAAATCAAGTCTACGTGAGCAATTATTGTGGCTGTGAAGCATGTGTGCCATGATCATGATCTTTATCCTTAACTCTGCCCTGAGAACATAAAAAAAATAATCCTTTCTTATCCTCCTAATATATTAATCCTTAGGCTTGCTTCATGGTGTTAAAAAGGTGGCCTCAACTATAGATGTTAGCAGGAATTCTGTCATTCATTCAGTGAATCAGGCACTGTTTAAAGATAGCATTACTCTAGCTCCTGAAAGGAAATGCTTTTGTAAATTAGCTTCTAAAATCCTGCTCAGATCTATTTTTCTGTTGTCATTCTAGCTTCTGCTTTCAGTATTCGCCCTTCAATATATTCCTAACGGACTCTGGTAGTTTTTTTCACTGCTCAGTTCCTGTTTCAATTTTTCACCTTGTTAAGAGTAGCACATACAATCAAGCAGGATTGTCCATATTTGTGCAAAATACGCTGCAGTTCAGATGCCATTTTTGGGGCACAAAACGGTGTAATATTCTGTGACCCTTACTAGAATGCAAGGTCAGGCTAAAATGATGATAATTGTCCCCTCTGGGCTTCAAAATCTATTAATCTATTTGTATTATTTGTAACTGCATGAGATCAGAGGTGTGTGGGCAGACGTGGCAGTAGAATAATAACATCCTGTTAACTCAAGCCTATAGGCATCTCCAACCAGTGGGTAGTTCAGCCGTGACCTGCCTCGGAGGTAAGATGGGTCAACATGTAGAGACTGTTCTCAATGGAGAGCTCTTCAGCAAAGGGGTTTTACACACTGATTCTATGCTACTTTCTTTTAAAATTCAGCCTATTTCTTACAGCTTATTTATAACTACAAGAGTGAGCACCGGCCTTGGTGGCTTATGAGCTCTACAGGTAGGCTTTGAAATCACCAGCACAGAGTGATCAGTAAAAATGTTCACCTCTCTCTCTGGGGCTCTCTGCTGTGTTGAGTCAGTAGTTGTTAATTTGTAATACAGTAAAAACCCAGTTTGAGACTCTGAAGTTCTCTGAAGTTAGATTTGGAGGAGAACTCCTGCCTTCCCTTGGCTATAAAAAGCTTAGATTTTGCCTAGGAATATCTTGGTAGCGTTTGAAAAACCTGTTGCGTAGCTGAGCAGAGCAGGGCTGCCTTCCTCCTTGAGCAGATACCACACATCATTTGCAAAACATTTGTACTTATCATGTCAAATTTGGAAATGTCTGATGATTCTAAACTTTTTCTTTTTTTTTTTTGTGGAGATTTAGAACTCAGACTGAAAATTATCAACTCACTCAGTGTATTGAATGGAAATTGCTGTGTACTAAGAAAAAGATTACAGTCCAGTTGCGTGAGATCCTCCCTAGGCAGCTGCAGATAGAAAGGAAAGGTTTGACACGTGGCAGAAAGATGTGTGGGATGAATAGATGCACTTTTAAGAGGAAAGGTGTAAGAAGTATTTGTCTCTGTTTTATAGAAAAATATCCCAGAGAAACAGTAAGCCATATTCTCATTTCCAGCATTTATTCTGTTCATGAAATCTGGGTGGGTTTTTTTGTTTTCTAGGAATAAATACTACCAGAGAATGGGTGGAGAATGTCAAAGTCACCTTCTTGATGACTGTTGCCCTATTTTGCTAAATTTCTTCTCTTCCTTTAGTTTGGCAATGGTGTAATGGGAAACATCAGAATTTTCATGTAGACTTTCTCAAATACGACTTGCATTTTTTGGTGGTAGCTACTAAAGAAGTAATTATGCGAATGGAAGCTGCTCCCCTCCTCTTTCCCTGGCCTATGGAAATGGGGAAAACAGATCACGTGTTGTCAAATCGAGGTCAGTTCGGTGGCACCACCTGCCAGACTATTTTACAGCTTAGTGTCTCAAAGCTGGTCACTTTTTTCCCTGCATTGCCAGTCACGACAGGACTGTGTGCTTTAGGGCAGGGGAGTGTTGTGGGGGGTCATTCTTCAGCACAGCTATCCACTGAGAGGGGGCAACGAAGCCACGCGGCAAGCTGAAGCCATTTGGGCAACTGGCTTCAGCCCGCTGGTCTGTAATGGCACCGTAAGAATAAATGGTAAATAGAGTTTTTAACATAGAAGATACTTGTAGCTTCTAGGTTAAATCAGGAAGGGTAATGACAAAACGAAAAACTAGAGATGTCATTCTGAATTTACATATAGAAAGAACTTAACTGAAAATTGTAAAATAACACTGCTATAACATAGTCCAGTGAGGTGGTGGAGTCTCCTTCTCTGGAGACATTCCAAACCCACCTGGACAAGTTCCTGTGCAACCTGCTCTGGGTGGCCCTGCTTTGGTGGGGGCTTGGACTAGATGATCTCCAGAGGTCCCTTCCAACCCCATGTGATTCTGTGATAAGATTGGTCCTTAGGTTTTGACTCTGAAGGTATCTCTGCTTTCTCCCTTTTGTGTAAGAGATGCTAGTTGATGTAATGAGAGGGCTGTATGGCTTGATTTTCATACCCTGAAATTGCTGGATCCTTGGCAAGATTGCTGACACTGTGCACTGAGGAATTTGCATGCAAATCTCATTATCATTTTTCTGCCAGAATGGTGTTATATTGTACTTAACAAAAAATTAGGTAATAACATTGGTGATCGGAATCTGGTCCAAGTGAATCTTTATGCTAAAAACTAAGGCCTCAAGAATTCATTGAAATTATACTCACCAGTCTTTGAAGAAATCTGGGGCAGATACTCATATAAATAAGGCAAATTCCTTTCGCTCAATTTGTCCAGTGCATTCTGTACGTGTATTTCAAATGTTGGGAATTTGAAGCCTGGATATAGTTCTAAAACTTATATGTAAGACTTCAGTCTGACTTCAGAAGACCTTGAGTGAAGAATTTTGAGAGTTGGGGGTTTATTTTAGCATAGAAGTAAAATGGAGCAATCTCAACCTCACTCCAATATAGTCTTTCTACTTAGGGAAATTACAAAGTGGAGGTAAAGTCAAGCCAGGATGAAGGCAACAGATTTTTGAGCTGGTACAAGAGGAAACTCAGTTGCAAAAGACGCATAGCCATGTTAAACATTTCAGAACAAGTGGGACTGAACTCTGAGTAGTTTGGGAGCTACATACTGAGATACAGTAATTATCTATGTAGTAACAAAGAGGTGTCTTCAATTACCATCACCACTTAAATCCAGGTTGAGATTTTTAGCACTCACAAGCCTTTGGATTTATCCAGAGCTTGGGCTGTGACTTGGCCCCACTTAATGCATTTCAGAGCTTTTCCATTATTTCCAGTGAATTTTTCTGCTTGCTATTTTAATAGCTTTATAATCCCAATCTTCCTTAGAACTGAGACATAATTGGTAAAATAGTATGCAGTACATATTGTATATTTGTCCCATAATTATTGCCACTTTCTATTTGTTTTAGTGTATTTCAGCTGGCACTGAATGGGTCAGTCTCCCTGCCTGGGATGCGGCCATGGGCTAGCAGGGAGATTGTCCTTGGGAAGATTAAAGAAAAGAGCAACATTTCTTCATAAGTCACTATAAACATTGAGCTGTCCCTCGGTGACCTCTAGCTGCTCTTAGTCACACATGTGCATGGAGATGAAGTTCCAGACAGAAATCCTCTTTTGTAGCAGAGTGCACCTGCCATTTCCATCATGCAGCAGCAGCAGCTCTGCAGCAAGCAGTAAATCTGTCAGTGGGATCAAGCAGTGGATGGCACCAGTGGTTTCACATCCCGCTATTTTGAGTCAAGCAGCCCAGTGATTTTTATTTTTTTTTTTCCCCTCCGAGTTGACATAACGCTGTGCTAAAAAACCAAATTCCTCTAGTATTTCTCTTGTTCTGTCCAGCCCCTAGCAGGCTTCACGTTCTAATTCTTTCCATTTGGGATTCCCGGATTTTATAAAATCATATATTTAAAAACAGGTTACCTGTTTCTTGACACAATGCCCAAGAAGTAGATGCCCATTTGACTTCTTTTTTCAAACGCCTGTTGGTTACTGAAGACTCGCATAGAAACCAGTGAGTTTAAATGCAGTTGGCTTAGTAGACCTATAAAATACCGGTCTCTCAGATAATCCAAAGAACTCCAAGCCAGAGACCAGACAAGTCCAGACCCATTGAGGAGTCTCAAAAACACAAGCCTTATGTGATTTCCACCAGACTCCAGGGGTCTCTTTTACTCCTCTAGAAGCTCCCAAGCTATGGCACCAGTCTTAAAGCTTCCAACATCTCCTCCTAAGGAGCAAAAGCAAACCACAGGAAAACTTGAGAAAAGCATGTCTAAACGGTAATAAGTGATAATCACATCATGATACAAAATTTACCACAGTATCAAGCCAGAAACTGTAAATCTGAGCTGCATAAGGACACAAACATGCTTTCATGCAGATAGCATGATTAAAAGGCAGGCCTTGATGGAGTCACTTTAGAGATGCTTTTCGAAATATGTTAGTTATTTTGGAAAAAAAAAAAAAAGCAAAAATGCAATTTAACTTATTGACCTTTCTACTACAGTTCTTCTCTGCTTCCGTTTCTCCAAGAGACACCTCAGCTCTCTTATGCCTTTAAAAAAGAAAAGATAAACCCAACAATTGCAGAGATAAATACAGCTCCTTATTACCATTAAAAATAACCTAACTTGCATTTACACAAAGAATCATAAGAATTTCTTATTTACACGGGAATAAGTGTGGTTTATATTCGCTACTGCAAGGCTTTAAATTGTGAGAATAGTAAAGGTGTTGGCTAAATGGACTTTCTCTTTGTATGAAAGGATAATGTAGTATTTGCATCCTCATCAGTTCTTAACTAACAGAAATTCAGATGATACCTGCTGAATGGCTGCCGTAGTTAAATGGGTACCTGTCCAGTAGGCACCAAGTTTGCTTTTTTAACTCAGAAGGCTCCTGCTGGGAGTGTAGAGTCACTAGGAAATGTTCAGATAAGAGGGAAAAAAGCCCCACAGGTTGTTCAATTTTTTTCCAATAAATGTGAGTTAAGATAAAAACTAAACAACATAGCAGGTCTATTGAAAGCCTTTAAACATATTTTCTGAGCTAAGCAAAGAAATCTCCCTGCCAAGGAAAAAATGACAGAAAGAGTAAAGAACACTTTTAATAATAAACAAATCTAATCAGTGTCTTTTAGCTTATATTTCATAGTTACTGCTTGTGATATCTCTTTACAGTATATTCAGAGAGCTCTGATGGAGCCTCTTTACCAGAGGTAAACCAGGTCATACTGGTTTAAACTCTTTTTTCAAACCTGTTCTGGCTTTTGACTGGAGAAAGCAATATGTCTAGAAACAGATGAAATGAAACTGTTTAGGAGAAGATATTATTTTGTTGATAACCTCTAATATGATAGCAATCCAAAATTAGCTAGGTTTTAAATACTAAGTGTCTCGTTCTTCATAGAAAACACTACGAAGTCTGTATTTCATGGATTTGCACAGGAACAGGGAAGACGCGGGCTGCTTAAATTTGTAGTCTTGATTTTTAGACAGGAGGAGAAAGTATACTAAGGGTGTTGAAAACAGTCATCACTGTGAATCCAAGAAACTTTTCCGGTCCTTTCTTTCATGATATCTGAGTAAAGGAGCTTCCCTAGAATCAGAAGGCAGCAAATTTAGAGCCAGTAAAACTTTTTTTTTCGGTAATTCAAGATTGTAATTAACTTATGAATCTCCTTTCTACAAGTCAGAACGGTTGTAAAAGAAAGTGAATAATTATTTGCATTTTAAAATATTTATGTGTACAATAATAAATGTTTTAAAAAGATGAGGAAAAAAGAAAGGGCAAACAGGAGGTTCGACATAGTTAACCTGCTTGCAGAAGGTATGAGGCAATTTTCCATGGCAGAGGCTCATTTGTGACCACCAGTTGGTCCTGTCTTAGAAAGCTGGTATTGACCACTGCTGATGTAAAGGCAGAACAGACTGCTGCTCTGATTCAGAATGGGAACTTAATATGTTCTGTCTCACACTTCTCATCATTTTCTATAAAGGCTTTGGGGGAGAAAAAAAAAAAAAGTCAAACCTGTAGGAACGGGATTCTCTGCTTTTGGCCTCAGGTTTGGGTTTTTACAAAAGCCTTTCTGTTGAATTCCTCAGAAATTTGTTTTGACTGGGAACAGCGTTTGACACCACTTGATGCTAAAGTTTTTAAGAATTATGTTTTTGCAACGTCATTTGCAAGCTGAACTGTGGCAGAATGCAGTGCTATGTCCAGACTTTGAATTCCTGAAGTTTTTTCTGTGGTCTGATTGGAAATATCTCAGTTTAGCTGGGTAAAAAGTGGTGAAAAGTCCCTGGCAGGCCTCAAAGACTGACTATTCATGGCCCCCACAAAAAGTCATATAGAATCTGCCTGCTTTTTATAGGCAGTAAGTCTTCCTCCTGGTCTCCAGCAGGACTGAAGAAGAGAAATTTGAGGAATAGTAGCAGGCTTGTCTCTATAAAGGCATTGAATATAAAATCAGGAGGTTTTAAAAGCCTGTGTGTCACAACTCTTGGTGAGAAAGCGAGGAAATAAGGCAAGAGATAAAGTCCTGTTGTTGAGTTGACAAAAATTTAATCCTAAGAGGGCAAGAAGGCAGAAAGCCATCAGTAAGAGATGTAAAGAAAGTACTGTGTGAGTATTGTCTGAGTACAACTTCTTTACGCAGCCCAAATCTGTGGATAGACCTCCTATGTGATGCTGTTTTGTATTCAAAACTGAAAGGATACAGCTAGTTTTGGACACCCCATCCGTATATACAAACTGAAAAAAAGAGCGGAAGTTCATACATAGGGTAGGAGGTTGAACCCCCTGCTAATAAGAACCAATAACAAAGAGATAATAAACTTCTCTTATGAAACCTACTATCATCATGCTAATAATTGTATGCACATTTCATTCAGGAAGCCGAATCTTAATCAAATAATAATGTGAATCCTCTTTGAAATGCCTCTTCATTTTGCTTTGAAGTGCCAGACTGCAACCAGAAGAGTACTTCTGCATTTCTTACTTGACGTGTTCCCATCTGCTACCATCCAAAACTGGCTTTCTCTCCCTCACTTTTTTCTCCTCCTCCCTTCCTTCCTACTCTCCCCAATTATATTTTTTAGGATGAAGACCAAACATTTCTCCACCTGATAGGGCAAAGATATGTGAAACGCATCAAGCTTCGTGTAAACACTGCTGCCTCATGGATAAGAAATTTGAAAAGTAGCAAGAAAGATAATCTCCCTTTTATTGGTTTCATTCATATTGAAATGTATGATCAGAGTCAAAGTCTTAATCTTCACCTCACTTTCACAGCTGCTCAGCTAACCTTAGTGTGTATCCCAGCCCTCTGTGAGAAAGCAAGGCCCCTCTGATTGGATTAAAGGGCAAAGAAAGGGAATGTCGTGTTACCCCTTTAGGCAGCCCAGGCTCTCAGAAGGAAGCTCAAATAACAAAAGGCGAGGAATCTGA
Organism: Calidris pygmaea; assembly: GCA_003697955.1. Taxonomy (NCBI): domain Eukaryota; kingdom Metazoa; phylum Chordata; class Aves; order Charadriiformes; family Scolopacidae; genus Calidris; species Calidris pygmaea. The sequence goes on along the minus strand of QJSC01021165.1, from coordinate 153,491 downwards.
CCCAGCAAAAGCATGGCAGGCTCCAGCAGACTTCAGCCAGCTGCACCAAGCTACAATGAGGTCACTTTCCACACTCCGTATGAGGTGACTTCTCAATTTGTACTAAATCCTCCTTTTTTTTCCCAACAGAAGGCAGGAGGAGGTTTCTCCAAGTCTTCCTACTGAGACAAGCCAACCAGTAGCCCATAAGGATAAGTCAGAGCATTGAAGCTTCGCTTGTAAGGCCTCCTGTTAACAATTATCAGCTCCTAAAATGCTAAAGAAAAATATTGACTGCGGTTCACAGCATGTATTTATCCAACAAAGCGTACAAAGAAAATGTTTCTGTTTTTCTAATGCCTGAGCCCAGCAGTGAAGCAAAGACCAAGCTTTGGTGGCTTCCCCGTCACATTTCTTTAGGTTAGTGATAATTAGCTCATTTGGATATGAGAGTATGCCCATTTCCAGCTCCCCAAAAAGCTGGAAATTTGCCATTGTCGTTAATGAGGACGTGCGAAGACTCTATGGTAACAAGGCCCTATCAAAAAGTATTTCTTTTAAATAATTCCTGTACTTCCACAAGCGTGAGCTGCCCTCTCCTCAGATAACCCCTAGTGTCTCAGAGGTCAGATTAGAGCTGGGGCAGGTTACGAAGAATCAGAGTTAAGGAGATCTTAGAGAAGAAAGGGCTGTGGGATGATCCCCCAGACCCGAATACCCAACTCCAGTATTGATTTATACAGTTTTTGAGAGGGGTCTTTTAGTCAGACTTATGAAAACGTAACGTGAACAGCTATAAACCGTAAAAAAAACCCACCTCTGAGCTGAGCTGAAGGTACTTGCAGCAAAAAGTAGATAGTTTTCTAAATTAAAATGAAAAATGAGCAAAAAGAACTTCTGAAAGGTCACCAAAAATGTAAATAGCAGTCATTTTAGAGAGAGGCCTTGCCTCAGTACACAATACAACAGAGAGGTTGGTGAGCTTCTGCATACCCTTCAGCTGGGGCTTGGACCTACCCTGGCCCTCAGCCTGCCTAGGGTACGGCAGTCAGAACTTGGGTGATTAACAAATGTTAAGTATCGCCCCCAAAATTAATCCTTGACTCAAGCACTTACAAACACTTGATACCACAGGCCTATCATTACAAACGCAGATTTGGCAGAGAGAGATGCTGCTCTGAATTAATTGTGTCCAGACCAGGACACAATTGGACAGACTCCAGCGGGTAACTCCGTTTTAACCAGCCGTTTGTAAACAGATCCTTTTTCGGAGCAACCCTCAAGGGATGCAGTCGCTTCTGCTCCCTGTCACCTTGATTTCTGCTGTAGGTCAAGTCTAGGTAGTACCGTGGTTAGAGTGTCCCGTGAATCCCTGTGTGTCCAGCACCCAAAGTGAGATCAGAGATTAGAGCTATCCCCCAGCTGCTTTATTTTCTTGGCAGTTACTGCTTTGATACTCCAGGGTTTGCAAAAGTGGTTTAAAACCATCTTTTCCCTCCAGTTCCTGACGTCGAGTCAAATGTTGGTCAGCTGGATTGAGGGATTAAGTATCAAAGTCTGCTTTTTACATTCAGCAGACTTGACTTTATGAGAAACGTTTTTTTCAATGATACTGGAAAGAAGTGCAGTCTCTCCTCCTCCAGACCTGCTCTTCAGGACTGTGAGGAGACAAAATACCAAAATTCAGCAGCACGGCTTCCAGGAGGCTGCTGCTGTGGCAGCAGAAATGGAGATGTAGTTAGTGGCGTGTCCATCAGCTCCCTGCTGCTCTTTTGACGAAAGAGACAAAGAGCCAATGTTTATTTTCAAATAACATTTTTTTGGTGAGGTTCTAGAAAGATGGATGAACTGAAGCTGACTTTGATTTGGAGCTAATGGCCCAAATCAATCACTATAAGAGGCCACTGCCTTACCTCAGGTAGAGGCATGAGCTGATGGTGTTTGGGCAACATACGAGCTGACAGCCTTATATTTGCTGATGTGTTTACCTCAGCCATAAACAAACCTGTAACAGGTTGGCTTATTGATAGCTGGATTCTCAGTTTACATTTATATACGATGGTATATGTGTGAATAACCAGGGAAAATATTTCAAGCCTAAATAGTTAACGATAGAATGTAAAGAAACAGGGATCATATATTCTCTACAGTGGAGGAAATAAAGCTTTTAGTAGAGCACATATAAATTTGTACCCTTTGCCTGATGCTAAGCTATAATATTGGCTTTCGTGCAGAAATGAATAATAGCTTTATTCACCCTCTCTAGATTGCCCTAACATGCTGCAACTTGATTAAGAGCATGAATTCAGGGCATGAATCTTCCTGATATAGTGAGATTATTGAAATTATCCCAAAAGAGCATGTTTGCTGCTCTGCATGCAAAGATCTTCCATTGTCTCCTTAAGAATACACAAGACAGGTCAAGAGAAGCTTAATTAATATGGAATTAGTGCAAGTCCATTTTTGTTTTTTATATTATCTTGCCCTTTGTGGCCTTAGGGCAGCTGGCAGTTGGAGGAGATCATGCTCATATAAGTGTATTGATCAAACATTATTAGTTAAAGCTTATTTGTGTTCTATCTTTAGGATAGCAGAAGAGGAATTCTATATAGTACATAGAGCTAGGCAGAAAAGACCACCAGGTTTCTGCATTTTGGCGAGCCTGATTTAGGGCTAATAAGTAGCTGAGCTTTTCAGCAGAGAAAAGGCAACAAAACAAGGTTTTGGATTAACTCTGTAGCTACATGAAGCATTTTTTGCCTTGATTTTGCCTGCATTGCGATCAAACAGCTCCCCCTTCCAAACTAGCATGTCTGTGAAGGCTCATTTAATATCCCTCGGTCATCTGCCGGGTTCCAGTACCTAGTTTGCAGAAATAATTGGGTTTCTTTAATGTCATTTGTTCTCAAATTTATTGGACAAGGATGAGCAAAAACAGGCCATTCATCTAATTGACTGAGCACTGCACTCTTTGAATATCATATTACCATTATGTCTAAGCTCTCAGGAGCCAAACTTAGCATTTGCCAAGAACTTATTTCTCATTATTTATCCATGTTGCATGACAGCACAGGGATTCAGAAAAGATCATGCTGTCATCTTCACTATTCATTTCTCTTCATAGCTGTACCAAGTTCATAGCGAGGCAACTGGATTAATCCTTCGATATTTAATGATGCCATGCCATGCAAAATTCTCATTGACTTAGTGGATCCCCTGTGGAAGGTACTGCACAGCAGAAGGAATCTCTTCTGGAATATGCCTTCTCAGCAGTCCTTCTCCATAACGGTAATAACACAGTACAGCCAAGCTCTTTGCAGGCAATGGATCTGTGCTCATCAAGTCCCTGAACAACTACTGAAGTTCATTTGTGCTTGTGGATCATTTCCACAAAATTTGTGACGGATGCAAAGAGCATATTCTTACATTGCACTGGCAACCATACACTCAGGATGTGTATGGTTCCTCACTAGCTTTTTTCTCAGATTTGGAAATGTGCTAATCATACTTCTTTTATTTAGCTGTTTGGAAAATATCTTCTCTAAGTCATCAACTCTTTGCAATGGGTTTATTTCCATCACCAGAATCACAACGATTCATAGTTTAAGAACAAAATTACTTTTTTTTTTTTTTTTATTACATAATTCTTCAGTCAGAAGGGAATATTCCCCCATAAAACCTCCAAAGTATTTTAGGCTTCCTGCCACATCCTTTGTTCGGTTCCAGCTGTGTCAATCCAGGTCTTGTGTCTCACCCAGATTTGGATTTTGGAGGTTTTTTGGGCAATTTGTGGGAAGAAGGATAGAGGAGAAAATGTCCGCCACTTATAATCTTTTTTGGGGGATAGTATAAGTGTGACACCTATCACATGTCTTTAGCCAGCTGAGAAAACAGGTTAAGAAGTCCCCTTAACACAAATGAACAGGTACAACTCATCTCACTCATGGAAGCACATGCACATGCTTCATCTTTTGCTCTTGCTCTCAATTCTGCTCTTTACATCAGTGGAATTAACATTACGAGCAATAACTGAATTAATTTGACAGTAAGCCCAAACTTACCAATGAATTTCACATCTAAATCAGTTCCGTGTCTGTTAGTATATAAAATGTACATGCAGTAGCCGAGAACTGCCACAAGAAAAACCCCTCCATCTGAAAATTAAAATCCCTCCTCACTCTCATGTTCTTATATAGATTATTTCTCTACATTCTTTTTATCATTGCTGGGCAGCTCTTGTCTTGTAAACTGTTAATCTGATTACTGTACATTAGAACAATTACCTCCACCTATTGTTATGCAAAAATAGCAAGAAGCAGTATTTTTTTAAAACAAAAGTCATTAAACCTTGATGAAGAAGTGGAGCTAGGTGATAATACTGTCTAATAATAACCTATCTTTGATGTAAATGATATAAATTATGTCAGCTTCAACGTCTAGACATTTGACTCTGGGTTCTGCAAAGAACTACCAGGTTCTGTAGTGCTTTACTAGCATCTTTAAAAGACATTTGTTAAAAACCTCTTACACTCCCTGCAAACTAATGTCAGTCATTTTCAAATGTGGTAGCAACAACAAATTTTCAGACACATTTTTATTGTTATTAAAGGGTTTGTTGCTCTTTATGATGCTCTGGGAGGTGGTTTGATTCTTTTCATATCGCAGTTGTTCAGAAGCATTTCTTGGGGTTTTTTTCCTATTTCTCAAAGCAATTGATTTCATAATCAGAGCAAGGCCACTTACTTCAAAAAAATCTCTTAACAAAAGAGCTGCAATACCTAGGGTGAAGCAGAATAGAGTAAGTCTGAGCCTGAACATACTAAAGTAATTGGTTTGGGTCATCATTGGGATACTGTTTTATATCAAGAAATGTTCTGATTCATTTTCAGGAAACATGGCTTATTTTTATGTTAATGTTTTTCTTTTCTCCAAAGAGGTTCTATGAATTATCCCCAATAGATTAATGTGCTGACCTTTGGTCCCTAGAAACCAGAGGCTGGATTACAGCTGTGCACGCCTTGAGAAGCTTAAATTTTACCGTTCGGTTAAGATGTGAGCTGCAAAGTTTAGAGATGCCTGAACTTGACCTTCTAAGGAAATAGAAAAATTAGCACAAGATTTTTCTGGGACTATTTATACATCTTCTGAAATACAGAGTACAGCTGATCATTGCCTTTGAAGAGTATTCATAGAAGAGGCAGATCCACAGCTACAGGAGGATAAAATTTTGCAGTCAATCTTTAGGTTTAGTGAAAGTAAAACTCTACCAGATTTTCCGTTATGCGTTCGGTCCAGGAATACTTTTGAAAACACAGCACTAGCAACTGTAAGTCATCTTTGCTCATAATACCCACACTATGTGGGTGCTTCTTCAACAAAGTACATTACCTGTCTCTGTGAGACATGTTCTCCTCATCAATACTCAGCCACACATACTTTGATTAATAAGTACTTTATCTGGTCAATTTTTGGAAAAGAAGTTAAAACACCTAGAGAGGAGTACTGTAGCTTGTTGTAATTCAGCTGAGATAGACATGACAACTCCCTTTGCATTCAACACAAGCTCTCTAGATCCTGGACATGAATGTAAATGGAAAAGTGGTTCCTTTCTCTGTGGAGCAGAAGACAGCATGTGGGTGAGCAGCATGTGGAAATTAAGGAAGAGATAAGGTAAACTTTAACCATTTTTGATTGACAGTCACAAACTACAGTACCTCTAGAAAAACAGGAGGAGGAGGGTGGGGAGGAAGAAGTAACAGGTCTGATGTCTCTGTAAGAACCCTCCCGGACCAACAATGGGACCAGGAACTAGCAGTCTCCCAGGAATATGGTCCAGTGGGTATGGCAAATGCCACCACATACGGTTTTAGACCAGTTTTGCAGCAAAACTAGGTGTGATTGGCAACTTCTCTTGGCCATTTTTTTTAAGAAGTTTCCATAATAGAGTACAGAATTGTGAGCTCCACTGAACCCAAAATTTCTAAAGCACACAGGATTTTCATCCCACAAGCCAAATGAAATGTCATCGGTCAAAGCCTGTTTGCATTCCTTGCATCCCTGGACAATATGAGATGAATATGGTGAGCTCTAGTGTGTTGGTAAATTAATGATTTCCAATAAAATAAAAATTAGAACGTACAGGTTCTAAGGCTCTTCTCATGGCATTTTCAACTTGTCTGAAACCAGGAAGTGTCAAAAGTGTTACAAGAAAACCTGTTCATAAGACATTTGATTTATAGACTTTAAAAGGTTGGGTTGTGTTGAGATAATAATTTCATTTTCTGGAAGGTGATCAAAACAAAACTTTCAAACGTTCTGAGTTTCACCCAGTGCTGGAGGGTTGAGCGGTTGCCATTTCTACCATATGCACTATATCAGAGTTATTCATCAGCTGTCATTTTGATATATAGAGTTCATATGATACCGGGAGTTTTAGTCCTTGGTAAAGTCCACATTCATTCATTTCATTTTACAGTACTAAATGTTCTTCAAGCATTAGATCTAATTGCAAAGAAAAAATGACTTAAAAGTTATCACTTACAAGAAGTTCTACTTACTAATTTCACTGAAAAATCCAAACTCCATTCTCAGAATCTGATTGTCATTGTGTAATCGTACAACAGTGGTAAATGTTGGATTATTAAACAAAACATTTCTATCGATTAAAACTATCAATTAAAGCAGATTTTAATTTTTCTTTCATTCACCAGAAACTCAGGGTGTGCATTAGTTGCCATAGTTTATGCCAACGCTGGAGGTGAAACCAATCCTACCAGCAGAAAAAAACCTCATACAGCTGCCTTTCTGTGAGGTATTTATTCATGGATGGCTCTGAATGATTGCAGTTAGAATTAAGCTATTTTTCTTTGAAACTGCAAAGTCTATTACAAAGAAGCAAGCTTGAGGGAGAGCTCACATTCTGGTTGTTTTCATAAGCACTAGGAATCCATTTCTATGTGACTCTCATGGCTAATGTGCCAACTCATTATCTCATTCTTTGCGTTGTGCTTTTTTGGAGGCATTTTCTCTCACAAATATTTTGCTTTACTTTGATTTGCCAAAATGCATAATTAATATCAGGTTTGTTTGGGGAATAGTAGGTGTACAGCAGGTATGGTATGATTGTCATGTAGAGCATGCTGACTGAAGAATTGTAATGCTTCACACAGAGAACTAAACCAAGATTTGGAGGTCAATTTGAGAGACTCACTCGTAGATCCGTGGCCAACTTCTGACCAATGTGTGCTTTTTGACTAAGGATTTCACTTTTTCAATAGCTCACTGAAAACTGCGATGAATTCTTCATGTGAAATCTTTCTTTCAGGCTTGTGTCTATTATCAAACAGCTCTGATGGGCTGCTCAATCGGAAATTAGGTATCCAGGGGTCAATGCTGTGCCTCTTGGTTGATGCTCCATGAAGCCGTGTTGTTACGTTACCTCACTATTTGCTGCCCAGAGATCTCAGTCTAAGCAAACAACTGATTGTGTTGCAAAGCTTACCGTCGTGTCAGGGAGATGTGATGACAGTATCAAGGAAAGCTGTAGGGCTGAAAGACTAAGTGGCAGTAGAACGGAGTTAAAGTTTTTCTAAGTAAGCTGTGTGGTGTGTTGGCTGTGTGTACAGTAGGCTTCTCAGAATAAACACAGGCCTGGGAGCCCAGGACTTTTGCTTTGTTATCTTTTCAGTGTAGCAAAGTCGCTGTATGACTGGTAAGTGGTCAAAGTGATGCTTCAACAAATCAAAGTTAAGACAAAAATTGAGCTCTGGGCATCCCTAGATGTGTTTTTGAACGGTAGCATAGCTTTGAGATTCGTTTAGAATGTAATTTATTTGATTGGTTGTTTGTTTTTAGAGGAGTGAGTTCAGGCACCTCAAAGATATGAAACTTGAAACGGTGTCTGTTGACTTCCTGTTGGGAAAAAAACTTAATTGTCTCAAATCCCTAGAGCCTGCTGGTACAAGCACCATCTCTTATCCTGCTTGGCACAACAAAAGGAACAGCAAAGCGCTGTGTTTGCCAGCCCGTTTCTTCTCAAATTTATCTGCGCAAAGCAGTGAAGGGGCGGAGGGAGCAAGACAGGTAGGAAGACAGACCTTCAGTTCTTCAAGGCTGAAGCTATGATGCTGCCTTTGTGCATATGTGTGTGTTAGAATTCAAATCCAAGTATTTCATGTTTGTACAGTCCTTCATTTGTTTTTTGGATCAGTAAAATATTTAAATTGTACAAACCCTTCCTTAAGCTTCTTTATTTTATGAATCAATTGTAAATAACCTTTGAAATGCATTTGGGTGATGGAAACCGTTTGTTTGTTTGGAAAAGGTAATTTTCCCAAGCTCGGAGAGGAACAAGCAGTCCTTCCTAGCAAATCCAACACTGTGAGAAATTGTGGTCTGGATAGCTGGAGTGACCTCTCGTGGTCTTCACAGGAATTAAATCAATTCATCTCACTGTTTCCTTGTCCTCTTTTTAGTACATGCAGGTCAACCATGCTGTTGCTAACTGAAATAAGGACCTAGAAGCTCCTAGAAACTCTTTCATCAGGAGAGTGCAGGACAAGTACGTGATAAACCGTACCTCGCACAGTGCTCCCAACTTAATTGATGTCATGAAAATGCTATGAGTGTCACTCAGCTGTTCTCAGCTGCGCTGAGATGGAAGTGTATTCCAGATATGACAAGTTGGGTCACTACTCGCAGGTCTCATCTGTATGTTTTCAATGGTGGCTAACAAAACTACAGGTCTTCCTCTTTTTTAGAGGGCGACATTTTCCTAATGATGTACTGGAAATGGGAGCAATCAACCCTTCATGAAGAATCAGTCAGTAGTGGCATAAGTAGCAGAAGTATCTGTAACAGATGCCTGTGGTACCTTTCACAGCCATCTTGCTTTTATTTCACCATCCCAGTGAATCAGCTTCCAGCTGATTCTAGATAATAGTGAGAAATTTCTATCACATGCTTACAAACTCAGAAGGCCAGTGCATATTCTCCTTGCAGTAGCTCCATCTCATCACCCAAGGAGTTCTTTCTGTTTTCTTTGAGTTTTTTGAAGGGGAGGAGGATGAGAAGGGTTAAGACTGTATCCTAAAATGTCATATCTGTAAGTAACAAAAGCAACTCTATCAGTAACTAGATCTATATATTTAACTTGAATTAATTCCACTTCTTAAAACCCCACATTTCAGACCAGATGTCCCCCATCACTTCAGGTTGTCATACACCACATATTGACCAGTGCAGGAGATGCCTGGGAGAGTATTTATGGTTTGTAGGATCCATTTTGCCAGAGAGACAGCTATTGCACTAGGATTCTCCTGTGCCTTTTTTATGTTGCACCTACATTTCTTTAACTTTAAAAGATAATCAAGATATATAGTTTATGAACTTTTCTATTGGTGCATGTTGTACCTCCATATATATCCTTATTGACTAGTGGAATCTGAACCAAACTACAGGTGTACACCACCTACGTACTCCCCAAACATTAGTGTTCAGAGTCCAAACCCAGATTCAAGTTTGCCCTTGCATCTCCATATCTATAGATATCCATACATCACTGAATAGAAAAATCCCATTCCCAACCATAGTTTAAGTGTTGAACATTTGAAATCCAGATCATGATCTTAATCAGACAGTTTAGGCCTGTCTCTAGTATCGATAGCTCTTTTTAGGTGACAGAGAAGACAAAATTGCTAGAGCAGTAACAGATTACCCCTATCCCTACCCTTTCAGTGGTAGGGGATAAGGAAAAAATTAACAATAGTCTCTAGAGGCACAAATAAGTGTATATTGAATGGCTGTTGGATTCATTCTCACTGCCATCTGGTCTTTCAATCTTCCATATGAGTATCACATACTGACACAGCACCGGTACAATTGTCAGTTCTTTTAAATTTTTATTTTCTCTTATCTTTTTTTTATGGTTTTTATGCTGTCAGACTGAATTTTCATATATTTCTTCTTTAAGTTTCTTTTCCATATGATTTTTCATGTGGTTTTTATAATGTCTTAGCTTTCTCTTAGATGAAGTTCAGCATTATGATAGTGAAAATTGATGGATATATTGTTTAATAATAAAAAGGATCAGATAATTTAATTTCATTATTTGTAACGACACTGTCTATCCAGCTATTTTCCAGACTTCAGTCACATGTAGTATATACCAGAAAAGATCAATTTTCTCTCATTTCCATCTCCTACAAAATGTAGGAGAAAGCCCTACATTCTCCTGACATTAGTACAGTAGCTTTTGAGATACGAGTCCAGACATGTCAGATATCTTACTGCAGAGAACAGGATGTGCTCTTCAGTACAACACAGACTGTCTGGACTTACTGCCAAAGCCCATCTAAATTTTTGTATAAGAACTTAAGTTAGCAGGATATGTTATTTTAAGCGAGCGGGTTCTCTTAAAAATTCTCATCTCTTCAGCCAAATCCAGCTCTCAAATTAGGGATGGGGACAGAATGGGATGATACCAAACCAACCTTCCATGCAATTCTAAAGGCAAGAGTTCCTTGACTGACTTACCTCTATGGGCTTCATTCCTATTCAGTAGGGTGCACAATAGGGCAAAACCCTTTCGTTGAAGTCTGTGAAGTTTCAGCTAATATAACTGAGGGGTTATACAATAGCTGTTTTCTAGAGCTCTAGGTAGGGCTAAAAGATAGGACTCTGAAGTCCTCTTAGAATGCATCAGAGAAACATTTGTTAATAAATTTTAAGTCGATATTTTCAGTATGATGAATATAACCTGTTTCTAGGAAGGTAGCAATTTTAGCCTGCAGCGCTCTCCTCCAAGCTGATATCAGAAGCAGGTGATTCAGGTGTCCTTTATTATTTGAGATCTGGAATAAGGAGAGTAGTAACAGTTAAGATTCAGTGCGTTATTGCTATTAACATCCGCTATAGATCAGAGGTCAAAACACACATACGCGTGCAGGCATGCAGGAGGTGTCTCTCTGTAGTTGCTTTCTGTAGGTTTTTGCCATTATTATTCTTACAAGTATAAATATTTACAATATTTGTCTACCTGGTGAAATAGTCTCATTTCCATGCTTATTTAAATGGACTAACTTGGCTGCATTTGTGGTGCTTATTTTTACAGTGAATTGAAGCCTCCAAGAATTTATTAACTGAAAGCGCGATTGAAATGTTTAGCATATAGATGAGAGAAGATATTTAAGGGTCATTGCTTTCCCGATACAAGTCTTCCATTTCATGTTATCACTCTATTTTGACTTCTCTCCTATTCCTTCCATTTTCTTCACTACGAGGTGGGATCTTATGGCAGAAAATGCACCAAGTCAAACATCACCACTGATTTCTGTCACGGGTAGTGGAAAAGAATGGAGAGTTAAATGGCAACTTTATCATGTGTTTTTTTAGAGAAAAGACATGGAAGAGAATGTGTTTTTGAAGGTGTCTCTGGCATCACATGGGAGACAAAAGTAAGCCCCAGACTGCAGCAGAAGGTAAAACATAAAAGACTTGTTTACCAGTATGTTGCTGTAGCAACAAAGCTAGTTATACTTTCCACAGTGAAGAAGATGCACAAAATCTAGTGTGAAAATAGTGCAGCTGGCTAGAAAAAAAAAATCAAAATTGATATTCTGCTTAAGAAAAATAATTTCAGATTCAATATCTTTCTTTCTGGCAATATTTTGCTGTCTAAGCCAAGCACTATTACTGTGTTGCAGGAGTCACACCGTGTACTTACATGTTGGTAATTATTAATGCAAATGAAGTCTTAGTGTTTAAAATAGCAGTGTAACAACTTAATTATCTTTAATTATTTCAAGATATACCTTTGTGTACATAGAAAGAGTGAGTAGTAGCAGCCTAACAATTTCCATTCTAAAGGTCCTTTTCCATTAAACTCCCAAGGGCTGATTCCTGCCCCTTGCAGAACCTGACTTTTAATCCTGAGCTAAAAAATTTTTTTCTTTGCTGGGGTTTTTTTAATAGTTGTTATCTCAAAGTGTGAAGGCAGAAACGAGCTTCTATTACCTCAGCTGGTGTTCTGGTGAAATCCACTGAAGGTCATAAAAGATTTTAAGTACCCTTGGCCTGTGCCTTAACTTTTACATTTAAAAAAATATATATATATTTGAAGATTATTTCCAATTAGTCCATGTTATGAAGTATGAACACTAAAGGTTCAGAGCTTGCAGATGAGCCCTGGTCATTGGAGTCAATAGAAGTATTCCCATCACATTTGATAGGCTTTGGATCAACCTCTCTGAGCAACAGAAGGTTCTCATGTGCTCTGTCTTCAAAGCTAACCAGTAGAATTTTTAGTGGCTGTTTCTATTGCAACCAGTGTCATCTTTTCAAGTTTTACTTATCTTTTTCATTTCAAAACCCTAGGAAATTAATGACTCTACAGAAGAATGTAAGGTGAAAATTTTAGAAATGCTGGAGTTAAGGCAGTCTATAAAACCTTACTTCCATTCTCTAGTACCTTTTGCCACTCTGTTTATTCTCCTGTTTACTTTCTGTCTTTCATTAGAGCTCTGTCTCTGTAAGTCTGATGCTGTGAAATTAAAAGCGTGGGACATCTACCAAGCTACATGAGAAACTGGAGGATCTGGAGCTCAGACCCAAATTGGCTGCAGTTTCTGGGTACAAGTCTAGAATGTCTGTGTAGTTATCCATGGACATCAAACTCGTACGGGCTACAGCAACTGGTAGCATATTTGAGATCAGGACTTGGTAGGGCTACATTCTGAATGGCAAGAGAGAAGACTGCTGCGCAGTGGGGTGGCTGCTCCTCTGTCGCATAAAGACGACTGCTATAAGGTGCCTGTCACCTTCTTAAAGTGTATCTCTACCTCCTCTCTTCATCCCCACTGTAACTGGAATTGTGGCACGGCAGATTCCATTAGGCAGCCTTTGAACTGGAGGGCAAAACTTTCTTTGACTTCAGTTCTTCAAAGCCAGAAACATTTTTCATTTAAAATAAAGTCAACCATAGAAAATGAGGCATTCAGGAAACAACTTTGCTCCCACCGGAATTAATGACAATAATCCATCTACGGGATGGACTACGAGTCTGTCTAGTAAAATTCACAGCTGCAAGAAAAACTGAGTAAGATCAGACTTTGTTGTCCCATTTTTTTCTTCAGTGATTTTCATTTCCTTTCTTTTCCAAAGAAACAAAAAATAATAAGCAGCTGGATGGACAGATAGACACTTGCTTGAAGTCAAACTTACTTAACTAGATTAAGTGGTAATCTTTTAAGTGTATTGCCAAACATACCAGAATAAGATTTGAAATGGCTCTGGAGTGCAAAAAGCTTATGAGATGTGGTAACAGCACACCTCAAAATGTTTCTAAGTGAGCCTAAGACTTAAAAATGTTCCTTTCATCTTCCTGAAGAGTGCATGCAATATCAAAAAGTTTAAGGATTTCTTCTTCTTAAATGTTTCCTCTTTTCTTTAAACCGAAGAACTGAACTTTAATACTAGATTTTTTTTATCTTGATGAAGAAATTACTGCTTCCTCAAAGCAAATAGGGGGAAAAATCCATCTCTAATTTATATGAATTTAAGTAAAACACTTCAGACTGAATCTTTCATGAATTTCCAAACCAAAATGTTTGCATTTCACATGATTGCTCTTAGCTTTGGGAATTAATAGCTTCTCCTAGGCAGGGAATTCAGCAAAAAGAGATAAAAAAACTCTTCCTAGAAATGCTGGTGTCACTTTTAAAACTCCTCTCCTTCTGTGGATGTTTCTAATTTCTTCCTGCCTTTATTGACATCCCAACAGGGATTGAAGTGTAGCACAGGTCCAAGATATACCTGTCAATGTGAATTAGAAGAACCACATGAACATCACTGACATTTAGATGCCAGGATTGCTTTTGATACTTCAGTAGAGTAACTTGAATTATAATTTCAGTGAACCAGCCTCACTCAAATACAAAGCAGTTTAATTCAGGGATGAGTCTGCTCTCCTCTTTGCTGCTGTGCCATCCATATTGTTATTTTTCCTGCAGCTCCCTATATCAGTCAGACTCTGCCCCACTCCTGTACCTTGAGGAAAGCTGCTGAGATGTAATTTCTGTTTTGTCTGGAAGGCTCTATAGACTGAAGGAAAAATTGAGCTATGCTAACCTAGAATTACCTAGAATCACCCTTGATTTTATTCATAAGCACATGCCCTAAGAGCTATTAAGCACTTTAGAAAGGGCTGAAAGAGACGAGCTTTTTGGAATTGCCGTGATTCCTTTATTGCCTTGTGGAGAGCAGAATATTTCACCCCCCTTCTACTTGCCTTGAAGTGAATGTATAATCCATTTTCCCCATATTTGAATGCAAAAAACACTACTTAGAGACAGCACCAGTGACGACTTATATGATTCCTTGGTTTGCCTGGTGTTCTGAGGAATGAGAGGTGAATTCTAGCAAATATTACAGCCATGGTTTCTGTTCTAGCCCCATTTTCCACCTCTTGGAGGCAACCTCTGGCTTGGGAAAGCCAGCTGAGCCACTGCACCTCAGCACAAATTCCAGCCAAAAGCCATTTTCCTTGACAGCCTGAGCTGAAAGACCAGAGTGAGTTGAGCACTTTCCTTTCTGCTGCCTGAGCTATGGAAATACAGTAGATTGCTGAGGATTTTTCCTTCTTAAAACTGTCTCATAAAAATTCAGCAGTTTGCCCTTTAACGTCCCAAGTCTTGCAGGTACCTATTTGGATTGAACATGCCACTTCCTTTTTCCTTTTATCGTTTACCTCTGTCCTCTTTACCACAGTGAATGACCCGAAAGCCTTAGCAGTCTAACAACAGTGATGTCCACAATAAGCAAAGGACAAAATCACCACTTTTATTACCCAAGTCATTATCTGAATATCTCTGGTAGTATTCCAGGAATGCTGTGCTTATTGCTGTTGTAAATCAGGAAAAAAAAAAAAAAAAAAAAAAAAAAAAGGAGATATACAGCATACCCTGAGGTATTTTTACACCGTGCCACTCTCAAAAAAAAGTTAATGTGAAATATTTTCCACAGACTCCAGACACAGGACATGTTCCCACTCCCTCTCTCTAGTGGAGTGTGTTTGTCTTCAAAATTACAAGTCCGTTCATTATTGCAAGGTACAAGGTATAACATGGGCAGCCTTCCATATTTGAAATTCTGCCAGCAACCTATAGAGGACCTAATTTTATTTAGTAAATTAGCAACAAAAACCCTAATAAGTAACTTCCTACTGGAGTCAGAAACAACATATGAGAAACCCAGTATAACCATTCATGTGAACATAGCTCTGATTTCACTGCAATTTATGTAGTGGGAGCGTATCCCCAGTTAGCTGTAAATTTTGTCTTTATAGCATTCAAATTGTTACTTGAGCCCTATCAAGAGTCCTGACTGTTCAAAAAAAGGAAGCAGACAAATTTTCCCATTTCGAGGTATAAAAGTTATTGAATGCTCTCCATTTTGTCATACCAACTCCAGTATGACATAACCAAGCGTCTGAAGGAAAAATCAGAATGATTACTGGTTTAATAGCTCAGTCTCTGGAATGATTCCACGTGGATTTCGGAGGCGTGATGATAGCAAACGTTGAAGCCTAGCTCTAGAACAAGCAAGAGGCCTTTAAAGATCAGAACATTAGAAACCAGTTTTGTTTACCAGGAGATGTGGGCTCTACTTCTTACCTCATCACTGGCTGGCTATGAATCCCAGAATCACAGAATCACATGGGGTTGGAAGGGACCTCTGGAGATCATCTAGTCAAACCCCCTGCCAAAGCAGGACCACCCAGAGCAGGTTGCACAGGAACGTGTCCAGATGGGTTTGGAATGTCTCCAGAGAAGGAGACTCCACCACCTCCTTGGGCAGCCTCTTCCAGGGCTCTGCCACCCTCACAGCAAAGAAGTTCCTCCTCATGTTTAGGTGGAACTTCTTCTATTCAACTTTGTGCCCATTTCCTCTCATCCTATCCCTGGACACCACTGCAAGAACCTTAGGGAAAGGCTTATAAGCACAGTTGAGATGTAATACTTTATTTTTATACGTTTGGTTGCAAAGGCTGAATCTAGAAGCCTGGAGTATACCACAAGATACGGACGGTGCCCCAAGCAAGGCGTGGAGACACAGATACAAGGAGCAGTGAGCAACCCTCCCTGGAGAGGTGGGAGGGCTGAGTCTCAGCGATGGAACTGAATCCCTTCAGACAGTGGTGGGAACCGATTCTAAGTTGTCTGCAATCTGGGGGTCTGCTTAATAAACCTATTTTTGTTAAGAAACAGATAATGCTGCACTCTGTTGGAATGCCTTCTACAATAGGGCCTACTGTCTCAATCCTTTCAGAAATTACAGGCTAAAAATTAGTAAACTGTGCCAGTTAACCAGCAGCTCACGAAGATTTTGATCCTATTTACTTAATTTTCACTTAAACACCTACTTTTGGTGTCAAAACGCTATTCTGCATATAGCAATAGCCTGTCAAAAGGCTATTCAGGCCTTTAACTTCCATATGTACTCCCATCTGTAAAATGTGGAAAAAAAAAATTCCCAGGTGAAAGGGTTGAGAGTCTGTGTGTTTGAAAATCACTGCAAGACCCTCTGCCTGGGTACGAGTGCCCCAGGATTGCAGATAGTTCCGTTCTGAGAGGGAAATTCACATTTCAATCCCAGAGAAATGAGTGATAAGATTCCCATGGATTTTATTTATCCGGAATCATCAAGTACGCCATTAATTTATATTTGTTGTTGATAAAGCCTAAGCCATTTTCATAAGTTTCGGAAGTAGTCTTTCTGGAAATAGACTGGAGCATATCTTCCCGTGTCTGTTGTCTGAATCAATTAAAATCTTTAACTTGGGAAAGGAGTTGTGTGCTGCCTGCATACCATTTGGAAGCCTTCATTTTGAGGGAACTGTCACGTTATTCTGGCCTGAAAGTGTTGTCAGGTTAAAATAACTGAAAAATACCACTCCTTTTACCAGGCCAAGCCAATGGCCCTTCTTATCTAGGAATGTGTTATGGTTATGTCTAATAAGCCAATTCAATAAGCACAGGATAAATTTAGTTTGTCAGTTTAATAGAGTTATGACTCTCTGCGTGTTTAAGTAATTGTAGATGTATGTAGATATAATTGAGGGGAAACATCTATTTCAGACAGCATGTGCAAAAAAGTGGATTTATATGTAAGCATGAACATACAGTAAAATGCAGCGATGAACATTCAGGAAAGATGCCTGTTTACAGACATGGGAGTGAAAAATGATGGAATTCAAGAAAATCTTAAGGTAGTTTGAACTGGCATGGGAGATATTAGTTTGGACAGATGTGTTCCTTAAACTGGAAAGCATGATATGAGCAGTTGTCTTTTATCAGATGGGGAGAAAGAGAACGGATTCTGCTTTAATTCACTCCTTTCTGTTTGTTTAATAGGGTCCTATCAAAATGTGCATCATCGGGAAAAGGGGAATATTTTACAGTTGCCTGGATTGTTGGAAGGGATTCAAAGATTCTGTATGCTGCACTTATCCTGTAAGGTTGTGGCTTAGACACTGCTAAGCATGGATGAACCACAGTTGAATCGAGTGAGCTTTGTTTTCTGCGTTATGTGCAGAGAGCAGACTTGTTTGACCCCGAAGTCCCGCAGAATTTATTTATACAACAGAAAAATACGGCTTTGAGGTCAAATAACAAGATTTCTTGCTACCCCAGAAAATGCACAGTCTAGGCTGGGTATGACATTACATTCCCGAGTCTTGCTCCTGACTAGTTCCTCAAAACAATTTTGATAAAGGATGCTGTCATTCTGAAATGGCTCCGCTTTTGGATTCACTTGCGCGTACTTACCTAGAATTAAGAGTAAAGTGAATATTTATAACATTGGGATTTAAGTGTTATTTCTTAAGAATTGTAGAGAGAAAATGTTACTTTAACTCTTCAGAAAGTTAGTAAATCGCATAGAGCAGGTAAAATGGCAAAGCCCAGCAAGTCCCAAAAGGGAGAAAGGCAGGATAAGAATGAATTCTCTCTTGCTGCCGGGGGTGCTGTCTGCCTCTTCCTGGGCAATTAAACCACTTCCAGAGTTTCTGTGTCAGAGCTAGGGCTATCGAATAGAGGTGGGGAATTGCATTGTGAAATGAGAGCAATCACAACATAGAATACACAGGCCTGTTCAGTACCTCAGTTTAGAGAATGGTAGTTGACCGTTTATTGCAACCTAAAGCTTATGCACAGAATTAGTAATCATCATAAAATAAAGGAAGCCTGAAAAACTGGCGGTCTATTTACAGAGACTTTGTGAGAGGAAAGAAACAATCTGTCATATAGAAAATTTGCAGTGTCTTTTTTTACAAAAGTTGTGTGATGAATGCTACATTTTGTACCCGAATTGTGTATATCCAGATAGCATCAGGGCTTCTGTAATGAGTGAGCAAGATAATTACATGGAGCTGAACTAATTTTCGATATATTTAATTCATTTCATTTCTGTCTCCTGAAACAAGCCAAGTTTGCATGTTTTGCTTCTTTCACTATCATAACAGAATTGCTAATGCTAGAATTGGAAAACAATAAATCAACTAAAAAAAAAAAAAAAAAGAAAAAGAAAAGTAGTTATGAACCTTTAAGGTTCGCATTTTCAAACTTTTGTCCTGAAGCCAGAGGGCAGTAACTCACATTTCCCAAATGAGGGCTACTGTTCTGTCATGTTGAGATAGAGCTTTTAAAAATGACAGACTTGAGGAAGCTGGCAATACCGTCTCTACCTGAGGCTGCTTCTTACAATTACATGGTCCTGACTTGATGGTGGCACTGTCAAGCTCCGAGGGGTCTGCGCTGTAGCGTCTAGAAGAAGGCCTGATGGCGCTCACAGTTACTGCCATGAGAAAGCATAGAATCATAGAATCATCTAGGTTGGAAGGGACCTTAAAGATCATCTAGTCCAACCATCAATCTAACACTGACGAAAAAATAAATAAGAAATAAGCAATTAAAAAAAATTTAAAAAAAAAAAATCACTAAACCATGTTCTTGAGGACCATGTCAACCCATCTTTTGAACACCTCCAGGGATGGTGCCTCAACCACTTCCCTGGGCAGCCCATTCCAATGCTGGATAACCCTTTCCATGAAGAAATGTTTCCTAATATCCAATCTAAACCTCCCCTGGTGCAACTTGAGGACGTTTCCCCTTGTCCTATCTCCTGTGACTTGGGAGATGAGACCGCTTCTCTACACCCCCCCTTCAGGTAGTTATAGAGCATGATAAGGTCTCCCCTCAGCCTCCTCTTCTCCAGACTGAACACCCCCAGCTCCCTCAGCCTCTCCTCATAAGACTTACTCTCCAGACCCCTCACCAGCTCCGTTGCCCTTTTCTGGGCCCGCTCCAGCCCCTCAATGTCTTTTTTGTGGTGAGGGGCCCAAAACTGGACACAGTACTCGGGGTGAGGCCTCACCAATGCCCAGTACAGGGGGAACTCCTCTTGGGTCCTACTCCCCACGCTGTTCCTGACACAGGCCAGGATGCTGGTGGCCTTCTTGGCCACCTGGGCACACTGCTGGCTCCTGTTCAGCTGACAGGCCACCAACACCCCCAGGTCCTTTTCTGCCAGGCAGCTCTCCAGCCACTCTGCCCCCAGCCTGGAGCGCTCAGGGGGTTGCTGTCCAAAGGCAGGACCCGGCACTTGGCCTTATTGAAACTCATCCTGTTGGTCTTGGCCCATCGATCCAGCCTGTCCAGAGGCTGACCTCTGCATTCTGACCTCTGCACCAAAGCCTGGTCACAGAATCTTATTCACTCTCTGCTTCTACTGGAGATAATCTGAAAAACATAAAACTGCGCTCTGGCAAAACAAGATGTAGTGGTCTGTCTGTTAATCTAGACAAATAGAAACATTTGCAGTTTTATCTTCTAGATGAACCAGATCCAAGAAAAAAATTCTTTGGAGCGGGTCCAAAGAAGGGCAACAAAGCTGGTGAGGGGTCTGGAGAACAAGTCTGATGAGGAGAGGCTGAGGGAGCTGGGGGTGTTCAGCCTGGAGAAAAGGAGGCTGAGGGGAGACCTTCTCGCTCTCTCCAACTCCCTGAAAGGAGGGTGTAGCCAGGGGGGGTCGGTCTCTGCTCCCAAGGAACAGGCAATGGGACAAAAGGAAATGGCCTCAAGTTGCGCCAGGGGAGGTTCAGGTTGGATATTAGGAAAAATTTTGACACTGAAAGAGTTATCCAGCATTGGAATGGGCTGCCCAGGGAAGGGGTTGAGGCACCATCCCTGGAGGTGTTCAAAAGATGGGTTGACATAGTGCTTAGAGACATGGTTTAGTGATGTGGCACTTTTTTTTGTATGGTTTTCTTTTGTTTTTTTATCAGAGTTAGGTTGATGGTTGGATTAGATGATCTTAAAGGTCCCTTCCAACCTAGAAAATTCTATGTTTCTATGAAAATCTTTCACCTACCATGTCTGAGTTATTGCTGGTGAGTAAAATATTTCCAGGACCAGGGCAGCTCCTCAGTGAATTGGAGAAAGTACTTTTAAATCCACTCTTCCCTAGTATCAAAGTAATAGATTCGGTCTTCACAGGCTAAAATTGTTAATAGCCACATCTCTTTCAGGTAGCGAGACTCAACATTAACCATTGTTGCAATAGCTGTCATCCACCCTTAGTATTAATTAGTCTGATTAGCGGTTAGCAGTTCACGTTGCCCTTCAATCACTTTCAAATGTCTCTTTAGACCCCTGTCAGTTACTCACACGCAGATTTTCTCACGGCCCAGTATGTGACTTGGCTGCTAGAGGCAGGGGCTGAAAAATAACACTGTTTGATTTGCCACCGAGCTGAAACAGCCGCTGTCAGAAACCAGAGCTGCCGTTTGCCACCCACTAATTCAAGGCTTTTTGCGTCAGGAACCAACACACAATTTGTTGGCCATTGATACACCCAAACGTCTTATTATCTCTTCATTTCAGGAGCTAGGTGGTCGAGGGTGTGCGTCCCCTCTGGGGAAATGTACCTGTTAAGGCAATATTTCTCTTGGCTCCGGCTCTAAGCCATAGGCGGAGGGATTAGAGATTCAGCTTTTAATTGTGCTTGTCTTTTTTCTTTTGCAAATGGCAATCATTCTGTAGCGCCTCTTGTGATATGAAATTGAAAATTGGATTAAAGCCTATTTTTGATTCCTGACCAACCTTTCTCATCAAAAAGGCACCTTGTTTAAGCCCGTGGGTGTGCTCACCAGCCGGTGTGGGTTTGGCAGTTGTGTAGTGTAGGCAAATATTGAGTAATTTCAAAGCAATCCAGGCTTCACTTTCTAGAGGAGAGCACTAAGGCTTGTTTTGTGTTTTTGTAGACAACACAAAGAATTATTTAGCATTGTTCATTTATTTATCAGCTTCAAATCTTTAAAGTTTTGACAGATTAATAACTTCCTTCAGGAGTTTTAAATAAACATGATGTATTAACAAACAGACTAAGAGCCTACTTAAATTGTACAAACATATAAAGCAGGCTGCCTTGTCTAATGAAAACCTGATAAGAAAAATATCTTTTAAAAAAAAAAAAAAGGTTGTGTCTCAATTTCCGAGAAAGTAATTTATCTTTATATATCCACTGGAATAACAGATGAATGGAGTCAATCACAGTTTAAATAAACCCCAATTATGCTTTGCCTGATAATTCAATTTTATCGACACTGTATATATTTACTTATAGCTTCAATTATTTAATATTATAAATACGCTGTGTTTTGACAAACTGGGGTTGGGTTTGTCCTTTTTTAATTTCAGCATAAGTTCTGTAGATGAATATAATAAAGAGGAAATATTCCATGCAGAGGGGTTTAGAATTATAGCTTCAGCAAACCTTATTAGTACTGCAGCTTTGCTAGAGTCTCAGCATTAGAGGTTGTATATTTATGTAAGTTTAATTGATGTTTAAGAACAAGCTGAATTCATCTAGCCATAGTCACTTGGCACAACTCATATGTGTGTTTTTGGTGTAGATTTTGGGCCAGATTCCCCACAGCAAAGATTGTTGTTTAGACCAACAGAATACCACGGTGATAGAGCTGGTGATTTTCAACTCTGCTTGTCCAGAGGCAGAAACATGGTTGAAAGATGCATTTCCACATCGTTTCCCAGCTGACAGGGTCACAGAGTGAGCAAAGTGTCACTATTAAAATGCCGCTGTAAATTTTCCAAACTTGTGTTCTACATATGTGGGCTACAGCTAACAAGTGGCTTAGCTTTTCTAAAGAGAATGTGAGCCATGAGTTCTTGTTCACGCCTTCAAATTACAGAATCACAGAATCACATGGGGTTGGAAGGGACCTTCCTGCCAAAGCAGGTCCACCCAGAGCAGGTTGCACAGGAACGTGTCCACGTGGGGTTTGAATGTCTCCAGAGAAGGAGACTCCACCACCTCCCTGGGCAGCCTCTTCCAGGGCTCTGCCACCCTCACAGGAAAGAAGTTCGTCCTCATGTTTAGGTGGAACTTCTTCTATTCCAGTTTGTGCCCATTTCCTCTTCTCCTGTCGCTGGGCACCACTGAAAAAAGACCAGCCCCATCCTCTTGACATCCATCCTTTAAGTATTTATAAGCGTTGTCACATCCCCCCTCAGCCTTCTCTTCTCCAGACTAAAAAGACCCAAGTCCCTCAGCCTCTCCTCATCAGAGAGATGCTCCAGGCCCCTCATCATCTTTCTAGCCCTCTGCTGTCCCTCTCCAGCAGTTCCCTGTCCTTCTTGAACTGGGGAGCCCAGAACTGGACCCAGTGCTCCAGATGGGGCCTGCCCAGGGCAGAGCAGAGGGGCAGGATGACCTCCCTCCACCTGCTGGTCACCCTCTTCCTGATGCCCACCAGGATGCCGTTGGCCTTCTTGGCCACAAGGGCCCATTGCTGGCTCATGGTCATCCTATTGTCCACCAGGACTCCCAGGTCTTTCTCCTCAGAGCTGCTCTCCAGCAAGTCAGCCCCCAACCTGTACTGGTGGGGGCTGACCAAAATTATAACCTCTGAAACAGCTCTGGGGCTCCAGAGCGCAGGAGGGGAAGCCACAGCTACTGTGGCAGAGTAGTGTGCCAGCAAGACTCACCCAGTGGAGTCCATCACTGTTTTGCACGTAACCCCAGAGCCCCAGCTCATCCCCTCTCTCCCACTGGGACAGTGTGGGAAGCCTCTCTTGAGCCACTTGCCTTCAACTTTCTGAGTTCAAGCCTTCAACGAATATAGTTTGGGGTTTATTGGTGGTGTTCTGTTTGCACTAATCATGGGATGTATTTATAAACATCCTGTGGGGAAATGATTTGATTTTGAAATGTCGAACAGGTTTAATAGGGGAGTTTCATAAGGGCAAAACCAGAAGGTGCAAACCAAAGAGACAATGGCCAAAAAAGCCAGTGCTAAAACAAAATTCCAGTAAATATAGAAGAAACAGCTTGTACAATTACAAAGTGCAAATGATTCAAGAGGATCTCATGGGTCAGACAGCAGAATTGAATGTCTTTTTGTTTTATTTGTCAGAACTCATAAGCATTTTAATGAAATAAATATTTCTATATTTCATGAGTAGCGGGGCTACAAGAAAAATGACAGGTAGTACTTGTTAGTGGTAGGCTTTGCAATTTTCACCCACCCATCCTTTACATAAAGATACACATCCCTAACAGTGAACTGCTTTTGAAAATTGGATGAAAATGGTTTTTTTATATATAAAAGATTCTAGAAGAGTATTTATATAAAAGTTTATTCTTTCATAAAGCTACTAAGTCATACATTGGTGAAAAATCTATGTTTAGAGGAGACCTTTTATAGTTTGGAAAACTTTGTCATAGAAGTACCCAAATGATGTACCTTTAAAATATCTTTTTCAGGCAAACAGTAAAACCCCATGCAATTCATTTTATACTGAATTTATAATCCTGCTGTTTAAGCAGACACGCTACATTTACATCAGCATTATGGCAGTAACATAGAAAAAGTCAACATTTTATTCTTTAAAATTATTGCATTAGAACTCCAGAGGATGCAGAGAGAGTACATGTGGGGTTTGGGGTAAGGATCTAAGTACAGTGAAATTTGGTTACCAACATTAATTTGAATAATATTTGGTTTAAGTCTAATAGTTGTGGATTTTTCTACAGCTAAACCAGCCTGCTTAATTTTTATTCAGTCTGTTTCATAGGGACGCTTCATTTCTTTTGTAAAAAGAAATTGCAAATTATAGGCACGGAAGGATTTTCTAGTACTTAAATCCTCCTTCCAGTGAAAAGCCTTCAACAGTGATTTCTTCCTATCTTAAGATAATGTACCTGTGATCATTCAACATGCTACTGAAACCGTAGTAGTCACTTAGGTTTCTATGTTTGATTTTGAACCTGGTTGCATCATTTTCCTGGAAAAAATAGCTCAGAAGTAGGAATATCAGGTTGTCTGACACATTGGACTTGAAGTTCAGGAAGGGACAGTGGAAGAAGGCACAGGCATACCCACCCGATGCAAAAATTAACACATCACTCTCTAAGCAAGGAGCTTAGAGAATGCGAAATTTCAGAGACATGATAAAACCCACTCGCACCAAGGGGGTTTTGAGCAGTGGGCTTCCTTTCAGAGCCTCTGTGCCTTGTTTTGTCTGGTGCTGTTTCTATTAGATTTGTCGTTTAAAGTTCTCTCCAAATGGAATTTCATGAAATCCCAGAAGACGCGGAGATTGGTAAACCTTCTCTAACTGCTCTAACAATATCATGAAGCAGAGCTTGAATTACCAATACACCCGGGAATTCTAATGCAATTATGAATGTTTACTTACACCATGTGTTTCTCACTGAGCCTCGGCTGTATCAGGATAAACCAAAGGGAGCTAATGTTTTATAGATGGTAAGACTCTGTTTGTTTTCAGTAGGGCTAAGTCTCCCAAAGCACTCAGACACACTAATTAAAGTAAACTGCAGAGGCCCATAATAAAATATATGTGTTTGGAGACTGTGAGATGAACTCCACTGGCTTATTAAAAGTCAAAAGAAAAATATACATTATTTATGACTTCAAAGGGACACATTGTGAGCTCCGGTTTATTTAAAGGATTAACTAAGCATTGGTTATTGGTGACCATCTGAACAGCTTTCCTTTCACAGTTCATTAGTTATGTCATATATGTGGGAAGTCATAATTTGGGTTTAGATCAAATATTATTAATCAAATAAATTATGGAGGGTACACCAACATTATTAAATGTAATCTTTAGGAAAATAACACCTCACAAATCCACTTTTCTCCAGTTGCGCAATTACATTTCAATACATAAACAAAAATCCAACAGATGTGTGGCAAGTTTTATGGAACTGCCTATCTCTAGAGGGGTTTTTTTTTGTCAATAAATACAGCACACTCAAAATACCAAATGGAATTGAGAAGGAAGCACTTGGTAGGCCATCAAGGCCTTGGGGACCTACCAAAAATACAGATTAACCTAGTGTGAGTTTGTAGTTTACCTAAAATGCTTAGTTTTAAAAAAATTGCCTGGTATATGGGAACAAGGGGGAAACCTGGGATTCCAGCAAAAAGGGCACTGGGAGACAGGATTTTCTGTCCCATCTTCGTCAGTACCGCGCTCACACACGATACTGGCTTTAAAGTGTTCCCCAACATTCATGAGCCTGGGAGGATATATATTTTCATTTCCTTCTTCTGTCTCTCAATTTTCCATGTGAAGTTTAATACAACTCAGGTTTTAAGGAAGGTGAAAGGAAAAGATTCAGGGTGCTAGCAATAGCCTAAATCAAGCAGATTTTATATACATACATACATTTTATATGGGAGGTTAGGTATGTTGAGTTTGGTGATATTTTAATTTAATTGTCTCTAGAAAAGTGTTGAAGGTTTATTTTTTAAACTGGCTGTTTAAATAACTTAAACTCACTTAAGTCCGGTTAGGAAAACACTTATGCTTAGTATTTTATTCACAGGAGTATTTTTAGGGCTGTTTGTACTTTCACTGACATGACTTAGGAGAACAAATGGAAGCTGCAGTCCCTTTTGTTTCAAAGCCTCACGCTTTTAGCTATTTTGTTAAAATATGCACTTCGGGGGGAAGGAGAACATGCTCTACTGCCCGAATCAGCATCATTCTGCCATCCCACCTGTGAAAGCTGTGAAATCCTAAAATCAGTGGAGACAGCTATCATTCTTATTTTTCACTCTGTGAATAAGCAGGGAGGCTGAGTTTCTGCAAATATCTTATAATTCACAATAAAATATTCAGCAGTGAGAGTCTGCTGGTTGTTGCTTTCAGTTCAGTCCTTTTTCCTGAGCTACCTATAGGTAGTCAAATTCACTTAATTTAGAAATAAATTCTAAAACAGCAAAGCTTTACCAAAATGTGTACAAAACTAATATCCTGCTGGGCAACCAGAATTCACAAATGTGAAATATATTAAAATATATTATATATAATATATGTTTGAATATTTAACATATATATTACATATAAATAAATTTATATTTATAAAAATATAAAAACTGTTCCACAGGTCATATGGTCCCATCATGTACCTGACCCATTTTAAAAATCAAGATGAGAGGAAGGACACCTTATAGTGCTGGTTCTCATCTTTTCTGTTTCTTTGGTCATTTTTGGTTGTTTTGAGACTAAATTATGGTTTAACCTAAGCTGATAATTTCTCTCAGCCAATAGACCCAAGACTTCATCTTTCACATAATTCTGTCATTCGTATTTTCTTCAGCATGGAACAGGATTTTGGAGGTTGGACAAAGGCACTTTTCAAAACGTTATGCCACTCTTCATCTTCTGCTATAGACTAGTATACTCCTTCATAGCACACTAAGTGGTGGTGCAAATGATGAGACAGACAGCCCTAGTAAATTTATGAAATAATTCATTTACACCCAAGCAACATCTCACAGGAGGCTCAACTTTGGGGACCTCACTGTGCAAAATACTTCATTCAAATTAACTTCTAAACTTCAGGAGTTCAGGGTAACCCTGTATATATTTTAAATTAAAGCAATTGACTTGCTAGTATAAGTAGAATAAAGGGGAATTGATTACGGTATGCAATATTTTATCACCTAATAGTGCATAATTTATAAAGACACATTGTACAATTATGAACAATTAATCTTGAAATGGTCATTGAACTTACAAACAACAGCACATTTCAGAAGGTGGCCTTCAATAGATTAATGATTGCTGCTGCCCTTTTCTATCTCTGTAGCCTAATTTGTCTGAGGAAGGGTCGTCTTTGAAGTCAGGTTTAATTTACTACCTATGAGTCCTTTAATGGATGTCTCCAGAGTAGACATGCTTACGTGGAAAAATCTTACATGGGACAGGTTCATAGCTAACAGATAGAGAGAATGCATTATATTTGCCCTTATCATAAAACTGATAACTGCGGTGTTACGCCGTTTGAATTCTGACTTCCTTAATAGTATGCAGAGACAAAAGATCAAGGTCAATAACTAATCCAAGTTTCTTAAACTGTTCTTAATTGATAAATAAATTGCAATAAAAGTAATCCAAGTAGGCAAAATGTCGTCATATGTTTGTCTTTGTGCTTCCCCTTTTGCACCAAATATTACAAGCGTAGCAAATTCCAGAGGCAGCAAATTCTACACTGTATTTTTTCTAATGTTGAGTTGCATATTCTCCTGCTAGTCTTTTACTTTATTTTTATTCTGGAGTGTAGTAGAAGCCTATTAAGAGAAGGCTATTAAAGAGAAATTTCTGTTGACTGATGAATTTAGTTACTGATTTAAGAACAGCGTGACTTCCTCTCTCCTTGGAACAGATAATATAAAACTACTCTTAGGATTGCTGGATGGCTAAATGAAGGTTAACGTACTGTATTTAGGCAACTATAGAATGCTCAAACACAGAAAGAAAAAAATAGGCTCTTGGGTCCAACATCTAAGTTGCTGTGAATAGATGTCTGTTCAGTGTGTATGCTAAGGATCTGATAACATAAAATTCTTCTCCATCCATTCAAGACAAAGGGGAAACATAGTTCTAATTAGCATTTATTTTAACCTATAATTCCCTCAAATAAGACATTGAGTTTCTGCTTATAATTAAGGTATTATAGGTGGCAATTAGTAATGATGATTGCTGCTGTATATATGCTGGTTGGACAATATATGAGCTGATGTTGGGAAATTTGCCTTTATCACAGGAGCTGAAAATGAAAAAGTACTCTTAAAGTACAACACTAAAATGAAGATTAAGAACTCTTTCCAGGCTATTATTCGCTCCAGATTATTTTATCTGGAATCCCAATTACAGAACCCAGTAGGAGGCTGATTGTAAAGCAGAAAACCTGACTCCACAAAGACACACGGGCAAGCAGACAGTAGAAAAGAGTAAAGCTTATTTGCTTTCCAAATCCGGGCGTACTTGGGAGCATGTAACTATACTCTCACGACAGAGCAAGCCCTCTGCGGAATCAGTAGCTGAAGCCAGTTATCCAAACAGAATCTGGCAGAACAGCACAGCCGTGTGAACTGAAGATTAGCAGAGGTGAGCAACTTTGCCCCTTTCTTCTCCAGGAGCTGGCTTGACACGGGAGTACAATTTAGGGAAAGTGAGATTTGGGCAAGATGTGTCATGGTAGAGTCTGGGGGACTGACTGCTGGATTCCTCCTGGGTTCCCATTTCCTTTTTGCACAAATATGTTTACATACAGAGTTCTCACATGTTTCATCAGAGCACATCGGATTTTTTTTTGTGCAACACCCTCCCCAAAGAGCTTTTGAGTGGTTGGAAATGAGAAAAGGAACAAATTGAGTGAAAGCTTGCTATTTTATTTTTAAGGAGCAGAATTAAAACAATTTCTTTACTTCTGAGCCCAACTAGCAGAGGTAAGCAATGACATCTTGACATTAAGCCTGATTTGCTTCAGATGCATGCTTGTGGAGCCTATTAAAGTGAGAAGCTTTACTAAGGTAGAACCGCCGTGACACTCTTGTCTGAAAAGACATCAAATCTTTGAGATGATTAGGATTTATACAGGCAAACCGTATCCCTCTAAAGAATATTCTGTCAATACACAAATAGAAATGTGTTCATTTTTTATTAGACTAAGTAAAAATGTGGACGGGATTCTACATCATCTTTGAACACGGGGCTGCAAAAACAGGGAGTACCTTCTGGCAATTAATGGTAATGCTTCTTAGAGAAATACACAGAATATTTCTGTATTCCTAAAAATCCAATTTCAAGCCTTTTTCAGCTTCTAGAAAAACAGTGGTATTTAGGAACAAGGTCTCTAAAATAAAAAGCACAGATGTTAGGAATACAGAATAGTTCAGTTTAGGCAAGAGAGCTGGTCAATCCTGAAAAGCATCATCTCGTGTACCTTTCGTACAAACCTTGTTCGTTTGGTTTTTACCAAAGTTAAATGAAGGAATAGCGTTGAGGGACTCCTACCATCTGGTGCTGGATACTTCTGGGACAATCCGGCACTGTTCAGGGCATGAAGAATGCCCTGCCAGCCTGCACATCCTGGGCCTGCGATTGCAAATCCTGTGCATTGTTGAGTCCCACTATTTTCCCCATTGCGCACCCTGCTCAATGAAGGGTCTGCTCAGCCATCCAAAGACTGCCCTGGCAGGTGTTTTATTTGTATTTCTATGAGAGATAATAGTTTCTTTTTCCTAGATAATTTCTGAGATTAAATAATTGTTGAACTCTCTGATGATTTTCAGCTTGCAGAAGCATTACATATTTTTGTAGTTACTCCCTCAGCTTCCCATTACTAAGAATTTAAATGGATTTACTCATCTCCACTGTGTTGGTATTTCTATCAAATGCCTGGAAGAGGAATTGCTAACTTTGTTGAATTTGTTTTGTTCATAACTAATGATAAACCCCATCTTTCTTTAAAGACTACAGAGTATTTTGGGCGTTGTTTGTCTGATGATTGTTTTTTATAGGAGGTATGTTGCCAACTAAAACCTAAAGATTTTGGTATACTGTTTAAGCTTTGGTACTTCTGTGTTGTATCCATATACAACTTCTCTAACAATAAGGTCAATGGCAATGCTAAACAGGAGGAGTGAGATTGCATCCTGATTAAGTCCTAATTTAGCATTCCGGGATTGTTGTGTTCCAATAGAACAGGGTGAATAATTCATTGCGAACAATTGACCACTGCCTGTTTTTTTCTAAATGGTCCATGAGCTGATTGTGTTTTAAAGAAACCATTTCTTTGATCACATTAACTCCACACCCCTTCTCAATTTTTCCTGTTCCTGTCAGATCTTAAAAAGGTCCAGGAGTACCAACCCATCACAGTTATGTTCATTATCTTGCCTTTCTGTGAGATGATTCTCTTACTTAGCTTTGAGTTGTGCATTTTTACCTCTGTACCGTCATAACGAACACAGGATACAATGATGTACTTTGTTTTAGAGGTCAAAAGGACAGTTTGTCACCCAAATATTAGCACCTGTTTTGCATCCTAGTTGGCTACAGCCATCTGTTCTGTATTGAAAATGCTCTGCTCCAGGAGCAGAGGAAATGGTGTGAAGTTGGGGCAGGGGAGGTTTAGATTAGATCTGAGGAAGACTGACTTTGCTGAGAGGGTGGTCAGGCCCTGGAAGGGCCTGCCCAGGGAGGTGGTGGAGTCCCCATCCCTGGAGGGATTTAAGAAACGTGTGGAGGTGGCACTTCAGGGCATGCTCTAGAGCCCGAGATTGTTGGGTTGGGTGTTTTGTGTTTGTTTTTTTGTTTGTTTGGGTTTTTTTGGTTTTGTTTTTTTTGTGTGTGTGGTTGGACTCGATGATCTCAAAGGTCCCTTCCAACCATGAAGATTTTGTGATTCTGTAATCTAAAAATTAATTTAGTGTGTTTGACACTGGGCACACAGAAAAGATAATATTTAGTCATTCTCTTCCCTGGTTAAATGGTCAAAACCTTTAGACTTATCTGTAAAAATCCTAGAGATTTTGAAGAATCCTGTTCAATAATAGGAGTATTTTTTTTCTAAATAAATTACAGAAGTAAATTGCAGAATATGTAAACTGCAATAATCTGAAATTTTCAATACTGCAATACAAAATGACTCTTAATTAATATTCACTCATCTCTATGTGACGCCTTCCAAAATTGCCATGTATCAAAGAAATTTCAATGGATCTTTATCCTATATTGATTTCTACCAGGAATAGTGAAAATACGTTAGCTGAAAAAAAAATGTTTGAGAGGAAAAGAATCTAGAACTAAAAGATCCTTGGGATGAGAAATTAGGTTTTCTCCAGTAGAGAGAATTTTTTTCCTCTCAGTCTTGAGCATATGTTTCTTCCCTGTCCTAAGCAAAATTCAGTGTTATGTTGGTCTTTCTTGATCTAGGAGGCCTAAATGTCATTCTCTTGAAGTTATTACAGCTGCTTCCAGTGTTTGAGTGGATAAGTACAGAACCATACAACCTGTTTTCTTTGAATGTTGTATCTAAATTCACGCCTTGCCAGTCAGCCCAGGTAAAGAGCAATTCAGATTAGGAGTAAGTGTTCTTTCCTTGTGTGACCGTGGAGTACAATCCTTAATATGTAGAAAAACTAAACAACACATACAAATTTCTTTACATCTATCAAATCTTTTGAGTGTGGCCACATCCTTTAAGGAAAGTGGGAAAAAAAGATTATGTAGCATGTGACAAAGCAGTCCTGGGACTGCTTAGTTTGAGGAAGAGGAGGCTGAGGGGAGACCTCATCACTCTCTACAACTACTTGAAAGGACATTGTAGAGACGTTGGTAATTAGTGGTAGAATTAGTGATAGAACAAGAGGTAATTAGTGATAGAACAAGAGGGAATGGCTTCAAGCTGCAACAGGGTGGGTTTAGACTGGACTTGAGGAAACAATTCTTCCCAGAAAGAGTGGTCAGACACTGGAATAGGCTGCCCAGGAAGGTGGTGGAGTCACCATCCCTGGATGTGTTTAAGAGTCGTTTCGATGTGGTGTTGGGGGATATGGTGTAGGGGAGAACTTTGTAGAGTAGGGTTGATGGTTGGACTCGATGATCCCAAGGGTCTTTTCCAACCTGAATGAGTCTATGATTCTATTCTAAAAAAGAGCTGGTTTTGACCCTAAAGAATAGGGGCTCACAGGCATCACAGAAAGTTTACCACTACTTTGCCAACAAAGGGCAGAGTATTAAGTGATTTGACCCAGTCTTCTGGAGAGCTGGAGACAGGCAGTCTATTGCTGAACATGCTGTTCCATGTCGGTACCTGTGACCACGCTGCCTAGTTTCACCTACAGCAGGGTGGTTCACGTTTCCTGATAGACAGATAGTGAGTAGCAGCTTTTGGGTATAAACAGTGAAAGGACTGTGATTTCTATTCTGGGACAATCTTCCTTTTCAGTTCACAATTTTCCACAAAGTAGCCTGATATTTAAAAATGTCATTTATTGTCCCTGGCAGCATGGAAAACAAGGAAATGGACTTATTTTCTCTTCTCCTACCCCTAAACACATAGTTTCCCCAACCATATATTAGGCCATTTCTGAGGTAATACATATAATTCAGTGACAAATCCACTTCAGCCTTCATAATGCCCCTCGTTTTTACTTCAAAACATTCACTGACTCTCATGGATTTGTACTATTTAACACCCAGATAAAGGTAAGCTGGCTTTTTTAATAACGATGGATTACATTTTCTCGTTACATGCTCTGATTCAATTGGATTTTTCGGTGTGAGCACATCTATTCCAGAGAAAACAGTAATGCTGGGGTGAGAATAATTGTAGTTATTAGAAAGGTAAACAAGATGAAACAAAAACTAACATAAATGGAAATTAGCTGATTAAATGACTGCTTTAAAAGCCCACTTTTTCCTTCCTTTTGTAGAAGTATCTCTGCATTTTTCTTTTCTTTACAAGTACATTTTTAGAAACAATAGAGACAGGCTGCTTGATGAGACCTTTTCTACTAGACCGAGGCACTGCCAAAGCTTTCCCTCAGAGGTGACTTCCAGTGCAGAGGAGACCTTCCATGCCTTTCAGAACAGGGCTGTTCCTTGCTGGTACCCCAAGGTGGATGAAGTGGTGGTGAGATAATATCCCAATCTCCTCTCTGAAGGTGGCAAGCTGGCTCTCATAAAGGAGAACCTGCACATTTCTACACATAGGAAAACTGCAAAAGCTTCAGTGACTTTCTGGCTCCCCCAGAAGTTCAGTACATAAAGTGGAATTTGATGAGTTCACCAAGCTACACCTAGCTTTGAACATCCCGCAGTGCTGAGGACTAATGCATCAAAGCATTAAAAACATACTAAGTCTTAATTGTGTGAGTAAATCCCTCCCCATTTAGGAAAGCTTTTGACCATATAGCTAAGTCCTACTGAAGTAAATAGGCATTAATTGTGAACCTAATTAATGAGTTGCTTAAACGCGTTGGCTGAACTGACTGGCAGTCGTTTCTTCTTTATGGGCTGCCCAGGGAAGTGGTTGAGGCACCATCCCTGGAGGTTTTCAGAAGACGGGTTGACATAGTACTTAGGGACATAGTTTAGTGATGTGGGGTTTTTTGTATGGTTTTCTTTTTTTTTTTTATCAGAGTTAAGTTGATGGTTGGACTAGATGGTCTTAAAGGTCCCTTCCAACCTAGACAATTCTATGATTCTATGATTCATATGGTCAAAAAAGGTCAACACAGTAAAATGTGTACTTTAAATGGCTTCTCTGCTGAAATTCATCCAAGAAGATTTACACACTCAAATATATTTGGAGAATAATATTCCTTTGGGCAGAATACCACGCAGCCTGTACACCTGTCCTGCCGAACAGATGATCTCCAGGGGAGAAGAGCTAGTAAAGATTTGGATATTTGTTTAGCCACCCCATCCCATTCTAGCCATATAGAATTAAATAACCTTGTTTTTGTAGGATTACTTTGCTAAAATAATATGAATATCACGGGGTTTTTTTTTTCCCTAAAACATATTACAATATAATGTTGCCCTGAGAAAGAAAAGGGGAAGATGTGCAGCTCCTCCCGTTTCATTTCCTGCTTTCACGGATTGTTGTGTTACTAAAATATTTTTATTGCAGAAGAACTTGAAGCAATATACAATGTTTGTCAGAGGATTATTTATAGTCCCTTTAAGCTGAATTTCTGTAATGAAATCCATTTACAGACATTCCACAGTGCCCTATGGTTACTTGCTTATGCAAATGAAATGTGACCCTTGAAATAAGCCTCTTGCCCTTGCTGTCACCCTCCTTGGCTTCAAA
Source organism: Calidris pygmaea (assembly GCA_003697955.1). Taxonomy (NCBI): domain Eukaryota; kingdom Metazoa; phylum Chordata; class Aves; order Charadriiformes; family Scolopacidae; genus Calidris; species Calidris pygmaea. Next base: position 119,294 of record QJSC01021165.1, on the reverse strand, counting down.
GGTCTACAGACAATCACTTTTTCAGTGATTTTTTTTTTTTTTATTTGGTTTTGAGTGGGAAAAAAGAAAATGAAAAAAGAAAACCCTTTCCATGGCATGGTATTCTTGCAGAGATTCATAGTGACTGACTGGTTGTACATTTATGTGAGTTAATCATCATTTGGTTTAGATGCTAGCATATGAATCCTGTGCTCAGAAACATGCTTCTTAGATTATACTCTTTTAAAAGGGAGATTTTGCATAAAAATTTCAGAAACTCAAATGATTTGAGTGCCTGGATTTAAGTTCATTTCTTATGCAGTTGTGCTTTGGATTCCTAATTCAGGTATCTTGTTTCAAAGGTCTTACTCCTGGGATCACAGATGTGCCATTTCAGCCTGGCATACCTGCAGAGCTCATTCTGCAGTGGCCCATGAAAAAAAAAAGTAAAATTTTGCCCTGTAAAAATGGTCTTATTGCATGGCTATGCTTGCAGTAATCTACATGGATATAAATAGATGAGTAAATGAATCTATAAGATAGAGACAAGCAATGAAGATCCAACTATTTCAGAGAGGTAGAGAGGATAACTTTTAAAAGAATTCGTTATTCTACATCTTTAACTATTATAGCCTGCTGGCAGAAAAATCAAGATAATTGACTATATCACAGTAATAAGGGCTACATTTCTCTTTACCTTATTTGCAACATCTGCTCTTCAGGACATTTTAGAAGCGTTAGGGTCATGGCTTTTTTGTTCAGCTCTTTGCAGAGACAGAGCTCAGGAACAACAATTTCTGGCCCATTTAGGAATCTCTACAATGTGAGCTGTGAGATTATGTCTGAGTGCTGTCAGTACAAACATATTTACAGTTGATTGCAAGTCCCAAGTCACCTCTTTACTTGTCTTTCAGATGTTTCTGTAATCACTGGCATCATGTTAAAATTTGGCATGCAACATCATGGCATTGACAACACTCGGTTCATACTTTTTGAAAGCGTTCCTAATAGTTCATCACCTCTTAAATTAAGCGAAATGGTCACAAAAATAATGAAACGTTCTGGCTGCAGAGAGTTCTGTATGGATAGAAAGATGAAGGGAAGTGTACCTTGAGGTGGTTGGTTAGTTGTTTTTTCTTAAAGAAGAAAATTTCAACAAAAGCCAGTGGCAAAACCACTTCTTTCTTATTTTGATGTATGACATCTGTAAATAAAAGAAGCTGACTTCAAATGAATCAGACTCTCCATAATGATGGTATCTCAGCTATAGTACCTGTCAGGAGCACAGAAGACTTCCTTATCATCTAGTTCCTTTTTCTTTTACAGTTTTGTCATAAGTGGAAGTTGACTACCTGGAGTTATAGTCCACTTACGGCAATTGTAGACATCTCATTTACTTCAATGTTATCAGAATACCAATGCATGAGAGTATAGACAGCTTTTGCTGGATCTTATTATTTATAGCTGATTCCAGCTGGTTTTTATTACAAAGTATTTGTATCTTAAGGCCATGTTGAAGATAAGTAGACAGCTGTGACCCCACATTATCCTGGGGCCTTTTACAGTGAGTGGTGCTCCAAAAAGATGCAAGGCAACTGCTAAGTCTTTCTGAATAGAGGACTGAAATCCTGCATATCTTTTTGACCTGTCCAAGAACATGTGGGAGAGGTTCTGTGACTCCATAGACTCGGAGTTTTTCATCTCTTCCTGGGCTCCCTCCAGTCAGCACAAGAAATTCAACGCCGTTCCCCTGGGAGGACAAACTCCATGGGACAAAGAAAATGGTGGGTGACTATCTAAACAAGCACGGCTTTTCTCTTCAGGACAAGTTCTCCAATCCTTCAACTGCCCTTTTGAAAAGACCCTTGTTGACACATAGGAAGAATGTTTGGTTCTGTTACGGTAGCATGAATTGCTTACAACTTCTTAAAGCGAGACCTATTTTCAAATTTTTTTAGCTTTTCAAAACTTTAACCTTTTGAGTGGATGTTTCTGGCACCATCTGAATATTTCTTTTTTCCTTTTTTATTTTTAGTCAAAATGGTTAACCTGTTTTGGATTATGAGCGTGCAAAGAGGAATTAAAATCAGGCACAAGAACATCTTCTATACTGCTGGCATGGAACGTGACTTAGCAGGACAATGGTTTTTGTGTTAGAGATGTGCCTTTTGTTCCCCAGGAAAACCTCTGCATTCTTGATCAAGGTTTTGAAAAGTGTGTCATTGATATTGACCAACTGAGCATATTCTGTCCCCTCTCAGCCCCTTTCTATGGATGGACAATGTGGGTGCCAGGCTGGGTTTGGGACACCAAACCTTTTGCTGCAGGATCTGCATCAGATGGAGGGAAGCTCATGTGGGAGAGCGAAGCAGTAGAGTCTGTTGTCCCTGTGAGCTCAGCATCTCTCACTTCTGAAGCACCGTGGTCAAATACCTGTCTGAACCAGAAGGACAATATTAGACTGATGTTCTGCTGAGGCCGGAGGGAGAAGACAAACCTAAGACAAAGAGATTTTAACCAGACGCTAATGAAACCAAAGACTTTTTGGCAAGGGATAACAAGCTAGGCAGAAAGTGGAAGAGGAGAGTTTGAGAAAGGGCCTGGGAGCTGGTGGGGAGACAGGGAGCCAGCAGCTATGGAGGAACACGTGAGCATGGAGTCAGGAGAGGGAGCGGTGAAGGAGGATGTGAATGGTTCACCTAAAAACAACTGGAAGAGGTGGAAGGAATTGGAAAGGAAGGAGGGGCAAAATAAATATGGGAAAAGGCGAGGGAAAAGTGGTAAGGAGCTATGGGAGAAGAACTGAGCGAAGAGGTGCAGAGAACAAGCCAGAAAGAGTGGATAAGTAAATCCTGGGAGCAGGAACCAACAGGAGAACCATGACTGGCTAAGCGAGGAGAGAAAGAGTGGATTTGGGAGCAAGTAAATCGGAGTTTGAAAGAAAGTGAGGCACTGAGTTCCTAGAGAGTCGGTGAGTGTAAATGACTGGGATTAGTACCAGAGAACAAGGCTATTCAGGTGTTTTTGTCCAAGACCATTGAGCTGGAAGGTGTATACTAGCTCTGTGTTTTTTCAGGTCAGCACAGAGTTTAGCACATGGTGATTGATTTCTGAGGGATTACAGGAATGGTATGAAACACAGGATTTCCCTTGGAATTGCAGGGAGCATCATATGTCTGAAGCAGTCCATGCAAAATTTATTCATGATCCAAATGCAGACCAAATTCAGCTATTCGACTACACCTTCTTGGGGGAAAGAGACAGTGACGAGCCAAAGGGGAAGGAAAGATAAAACTGGAGTAAGGATTGAAGACTGGGAAAGAACAGAATGAGAGAGGCTGAAGGAGAATGAACCCAGAAGACTAGCAAAAGTATATGTACAGAGCATGGTTTGTATCCAACAAAGAACATTGTCCATGGACCAGACTGGAGCACCAGATTCCAGTATTTCACCATTTTTCTACTTTCTGCAAATGTCAGCAAAATTACCCTGGTCTAGAATTGAGTCTGGAGAGAGGAGCTAAAGTTCCATCTCTGTGACAAGCCACAGAGGTGCTGACAGAAAAGGCAGCTAGACAACAGGAGAGTAGGGAAAGAGGGACTTGGTTTTGTTGGTCCATTGAAAAGATGAAATTACCTTGGAGAAGGAAGAAATGAGGTGGGGAAATAAAAGTGGCTCTGAATGAACCTTTGGTTCTTTTGTTTTAGAAATTAGAAAACATGCAGTAGCTGAAGCATAGGCTGGCAAGAAGAGGAAGAAATGTTAATCTAATTATTACAGGGAAGTGCTTCCTTGGACCTTTATTCTTCTGTCTTCCACAACTTGTGTCTTCTGAGGCAGTGTATCAGGAATTTCATTTTAAAAGCAGGTTTTTCTACTTTTTCATTCACTTTCTTGAAATCCAACAGAGGAGCTTGAGGTCTGATTTGTAAAACTAGCGAGCGTGCATAAGTGCATCTGCAGTCCAAGCCAGGCATGACTATCAAACAGGGAAAAACAATCGTAGTACACTGTGAAATCGAGAGTCAGTGCCTCTCAGTCTGGAAAACTGGATAAGCCCACGAATGAATACTGTTACCCCCCCATTCACCTCCCTTTGCAATGACAGGTCAATATTTGTGATACAGCTGGATACTGTATGGGTAGGACTGTAAGGAAATGAATCATTCAGAATACATAGCATATCAAGAATAACATTCAGTAAATAATGCCTAGAGCTATTCACTGAACAGTGACACTAAGACTAATACAACTTTGCTGTGAAGTGGGTATCATCTATCCTGTGGCCCCTGGAACACATAGGGTAAGTAAATATACTGGATACCATATTGTATGGCTACAGGAGGGCTGAAATAAAGTTGTACAGATTTTCCACAGCTATGGAAACTTTTATGTCAAGATAGGGCCTCCACTTCCTTGGCATATAAAATCTGTGTAAATACTTCCTGGTGAGTGAGCTGGCACAGTAGGCTTTTAAAGTCCTGCAGAGTGAGAATGCATGAAGACATAGATCCCGATGAGCCCAGTTGTCTTCTCCCTGTGACATTTACAGGGGTTGGGGGTACCTATGTCAATCAAAAGCATGATCTCCTACTGTTTATGGACTGGTCTTAATGAAATGACTTGTCATTTTAGTATGATTCCAGTGTTAGGCATTGTATTCTTCCATTATAAGTAAACACCTCATTAATTAAGAAATGCTTCTTTCTTTTAGTTGCTTTCCAAAATACTATGTCTCTTTCACCTTTATCCTCCAGGATTACTTGCTTGCAATGAAGTATATCAATATGATCCCCCACGATACAAGTACTCCCATTTTAGGAACTGTACAGATTATATGAGCGTTCATTCTCCTGGATGTTCATCAGTCTTAAGTGGAGAGTTGAGATGCAAGCTCTTAATTCACAAAAATATCCTAGTGTTCCCACTTGAGTTAGCTAGCCGGCTAGATGCAATAAAAATTAAGACTACAAATGCTGCACATACTTCAGCTGGCAACCACCTGCTTTACTGCAGAGAAGCAGGCTAATCCTTTTGTCTGATGAAAGTCCTCCACCACTTTCCCACAGTTCCTTTTCTGCTCCACAGAAGCCAACAAGTTCTCCCGCAGTCCTCGGGAAAAAATAATAACAATAATAATACAGAGCCACACTATCCTGCTGAACAAAAGCTGGAGTGACCCCACAAAAGCTGCAGTTCCCCACCAGGGATGCTCTGAGCCCCAGTGGGAGGCAGTACGTACATACAGCTTTATACAGCCATCTCCACGCCAGCAAACCTGCTGCCCGACACCTAGAGCTAATCCCCAAAGCTAACCTTGCCATGAAGACTAAATCAGGAATTTTTTCCTGTCCGTTGTTTTTTTTTCAGGGATTGCTACTTCTAATGAAAAATGCCCATTGAGAATAAAAAAAAATGGCTTAAGCCAGCCTTTTTGGCATCTGCCCTCACCAAATATTATAACACACCTCACTGAATGACACAGCAGACAGATCTGAAATTCCATTTTTAATACGTGGGTTGGGAAGAGGAGAAAGAGAGCAAGAATAGAGTTCCCATTGACGGAGCTCTGAGGGGCTCTGCGAATTACTTTTTCTGCTTGTTTTCAGCACTCATTTGTTTTAAACATTTACCAGAGATACAGAGTGTAAAACCAGCTGTGCTCATTTCGGCCCTGCGAAGTTTGGTTAGATTTGAATTCTTTGTACTGAAACCTACTCATCTTTCAAACATATGTTATTCTTTTTTTTTTTTTTTTCAAAGTCTATGGTCTCACCCTAGTGAAATAACACTTGAATTGGTGAAGTTTGTCACCTGGGTAAGGACTTCTGCATCTTTGTTACAGGGAATCCGACGGGGCCATTTAGGCAAGAAAGGACTATTTGCAAGTCATTTTCAGAGTGCAGCTGCACTCTGAAAAGTACTGTATAGTCTATAAAAATAGTGCGTATGCCTTGTAATCTTAAAGCCCTGGTGTGTTTGCATGGAAACTCCGCTAACGTCCTTCCGTCGTTTCTTATGACCTCACAGAGGAGCAATGTGTTTTCAGGAGGTTTATTCCCAGAGCTTGCCAGGGTCTGACATTTTAATCACGACAAGCGATTCGTCTTACTTTCAATATTAGCTTAAGGATGACTTAATCAAATCTCAAAAATGTACCTAATGGTGCTTAATTACATGACTTGAGCAAAAGAAAAAAGATAGGTCTGATAAAATGTAACTAGACTGTGAAAATCATTGTAACATTAGAATTATCCCGTTATCATTGAACTAATTTGGAGATTTAAGACTGACCTCTCAGGAAGGCAATGTTTTTCAGTGAAATACAGCTTAGATGCTTAGTATCTCATCTTTTTAAATGTTTTATTCCCATTCTGAGTTCTGTTTTACCTTAGAGAATATCATATGAATTAACTACAATGATATGGAACTATGAAGTTATATTTCTGTGTTACAGAAACAAATTTTTCAAGATCTTGCTCCCTTATTTTGCTGGCGTTTTGGAGTCATATTCTTTAAAATCAGGTATTTCCAACGATCCTTTCCAAATTCTCCTGAGTGAAAAATACAGCTAGGACATTAAATAACACTGCATGCATAATCCATATATCATTGTAGTAACATATCCCGTGCGTACCTTTGATTAAGGAAAAAAATCACTCCACATAGAGCCTTACTAAAAGCTAATGAAATTACATATGCAGTGGATTTTGCGTGATGATCTGTGCAGTGTGCTGACTACGCTAGTATGGTATTGGGACAGTGAACTCTTCCACAGAGTGAAGCAGAGAACTAGTCAAACGAATGACAAACCTTTGACTGTTCATTTTGTTTACTAATAAGATTAAAAGAAAAAAAATACGGTATTTTTATGTACACACCCAGAAACAAGGTATCACTTACTATGTTGGCTCCCAGCGCAGAGATGTGTGTTTTGCTCTATAGGCAGTCAAGGGGCAGATTTGGGGCAAGGACTTTCCTGGCTGCAAAACATCAAAGATATCTTGTTTGTAAGAGAACTACATCAATTTATCTTGTGTCAGCATCTGATGTGCTTGCAGATTTCACTTCAGCAGTTACACTTTCCAATAAGTTCGATTCTTGGTCTGAAAAAGACCGTACTGGTAGGAAGGTGTTTTGAGCAGATAATGCGCTTGATTTATCACTTAGGTTGATTGATTATGCACTGTATTTATTGAAATGTATGTTATGTGCCTGTTGGACAACTTCAGAGTTAGCTCACATTTCCTGGGTGACTCTACTATTGCAAAACATTTAATTCACCATTGGCTTTGCTGTATTTGAAGTTATCTATGAAATGGTTTATAATAATGCTATTTTCTGCTAGTATATGATATTAGTGAGAGAGAGAACAAAGGAGAGATGAGAGAAAATAGTAGAAGTACAAAATGGGCTATAGATAGAGCCCTGAGAAGCTAAACACATCACTAAATTGAAAAGAGAGGGTTCTTCAAATGCTGAGCCCAGATTCAACTTGCTCACCTTTAGACATTTGCAATATGAGAAGCCGCACAAAAGAGGCAGTGCCGAAAACCCTTCCTCTGTGCTCAGCTAGGGGAGAGTCTATGCTGCTTTCCTCCTTGGGAACCTGTATCGCCTCAGTTTCCCTTGGGGCTCCCTTCCCAACGACAGTGTGGTCGTTGGTCACACCCCAGCATCTGCTTTATCACTCACCCTGGCTTATGAACAGCCCTTCACCGTATTCTCCTGGTCACCAGATAATCACGACCCTGCCTTGAATTTCTGCTCCCCGATCTCACAGTGAAAGCACACCCTCCTCCTGCTCCACGGCGTTTAGTTGATCAAACCCTTGGCCCTTTCTGGCACTACAAAATTCCATATCACTGAACGGATAGTAGTAATCAATGACTTATAGAGGGTTCCTTAGGTAAGACAATATAATAATATGCTTATTTAAATATAATCTTCAAGTTACTGCATAGATATATGTGAAAATATTTTTGTTAAGCACTCATTTTATAGAGATTCCATTCCAAAGGACTATTGACAGTTGCATTTCGGTGGCTTGTTATCAGCCTGATATCTGACTATGAGTTTTATCGCAATACGGCGCGAATAAGAAGCTAACCAGTGCTGTGTAGCTGGGAGTCAAGAAGAAAAGCTTATGTATCGTACCTGTCCTAGCTGAGATTCAACTGTTCTTTGTGCATTTTGGTCAGTGTAACATTTCCACAGCTTCCAGCTGCATAGATGGTTTTATTGCAGAAAGACGTAGACCTTAATCTAATGTTTCTAAATAGAGAATAGAGTCAAAGAAATAACCCTGCAGGCATCGCAAAAGTAGCTCTCTGAAATTGTACCAAAACCAGGGTGCATATGTGTACTTCAGCAACTTTCAAGGGTTAAAATATCATGGCACATTATATATACATTTATACCAAAGGCCAGAGGGGTAGTAGTCCCATTTCATAATCACTATGGCGTTTTATGGAACTTCTGCCTATTTATGGTTCTGTGACCTCCCTCATTCGGGGAGGCCAGAATGAAAAAAGGTCAAAATAGATGTCAGCCCAAGCAATTATGAAAGAGAGAACTTGGACATGACCCTGAGATTAGAAATGGTGACCTGTCACAGTAACAGGGGAAAACCTGCCATGCTGCCTTTTTGTCAAATCCAAACTACCATGGCAGTCTTAAAACGTACTGTCATTTATTTGCATTTTAATCTCTTTCACCTCTAATATTGGACTTTCCTTCTCATCTTCTCTCTTCTGCCGTAAGCAGATGGCTCAGATGGCAGAAAAAAGGCACGGAGTTTAGAATATCCACATCTCCCGCAAAGAAAGGTCTTGGGAAAATGGATCAAAAACATATTTGTCTGGGCATAAAGAGCAGAAATAACAAAGTAAGTGAATCGTGGCCTTATTCTGGACACTGTAGGTAATATTTTAGGGTTCCTCTAAGGTCAATGAAAGCTTCATTTCAAATACAAAATATGCTCAAAAGCTATGTAAATAGGAATGGAAGAAGAATCTGAACAGAACAGGATTTGGAAGTGAAACTTTTCCTCATTTTTATTATTTTTTTTTTCCAGATGTAAGGTTTAATCATAGTAACTTAACAAACAATTTTGCTATTTTTGTTTATTCACAAAGGAATGCCTGACTTGAATTAACCACACCAGTCTTTGGAATTAATTATTTTCTTTGTCTCTGCAGTACATCTTTTATTTCAGAGTTGACCATCTGTGTGGAAAGAATATTGTGGGAGAAATATAGTTCACTTTCACTGATAAAGAAGGAGGGCTGTGTAGCAGAACTCAGGGATGGAGTATTTAACCGGGCCATGAATCAAGGATCTAGCAGCGACATGGCCAGTTCTTAGTAGAGAATGGGGTTTCCACTTGCCATTCTTTAGCTTCCCACTCTTTAGCCAAATAAAGTGTCATATTCTCAAAGGCCATCAGCCTTGCCCTCAAAATTGTGATATGCAAAGCAGCGATGCTTTCATATTATAGAGGGTTTTTTTTTCACCAGGATGAAAGTTTTAATTTCTTTCCCGTTCAGCAAATGAAAATGTTTAATTATTGCTGCTTTTTCTGTGCAGCCCGGAACATTGGTGTAGCATTTTTAATAGATTTTGTGGTGGTAGCACCTCAAAAGTTTCTTCTTTGCCCCTAGGCTATTCCTATGGCAATCTTTCTTTCCTATCTCAACAGTAGAAAAGTCTCTTTAGACATCTGTACGTGCTTTCTGTAAACAATCAATATTCACTATTCAGAAGGGCATATATTTCATCATAACTTTGTTACTTTCTGGAAATTAATAAAATAGTGTTCACATTGTGTTGCTAAGACCGATTTCCTAACAACTGCCTTATTGCCAAAGCTATGAGTGACAAAGATTAGATCTGCCCCCTCCCGCTTTGCTGTGACAAGTTTGGGGTTATTCCAAAAGGTGTGGCTTGATGACAGAGGTCCTGCGTGCTGAGAAACGAGTGTCTGGAGATCAGACATCTGGGAGCGGTGTTCTCAATAAATTTAAACTTTGCCCTCCCCCAAGCCTGAGTCACAGATGTATGTGACTACCTGTGATCAGCCTCATTGTTTTTTTGCCCTACTCTTCAAATCTCTGCTATGCCAAGACGAGGAAGCTCCCGGCTGTAACAGAAGTCAAACTTCAAGTCAAACAAAGAAAGGTTAGAGAAAAACTTGAAGGAGAAATTCATACTTGTTACACATTAATTGGCTATTTTGCTGTGTTCACCTCTAATAGATCGCCTCTAATAGATCGCCTCCAATATAGATTAGATCCATGGGCCAACGTTAACGGTATGAGCTTCAACAAGGCCAAGTGCCAGGTCCTGCATTTGAGCCACAAACAACCCCAGGCATCGGTACAGGCTTGGGGCAGAGTGGCTGGAGCTGCCTGGCAGAAAAGGACCTGGGAGTCCTAATTGACAAGCAGCTGAATATGAGCCAGCCGTGTGCCCAGGTGGCCAAGAAAGCCAATGGCATCCTGGCTTGGATTAGAAATAGTGTGACCAGCAGAAGCAGGGAGGTGACTGTCCCCCTGTACTCAGCACTGGGGAGGCCACACCTGGAGTGCTGTGTCCAGTTTTGGGCACCTAAACACAAGAGAGATCTCGAGGTGCTGGAGCGGGTGCAGAGGAGGGCAACGGAGCTGTTGAAGGGCCTGGAGAATAAATCTGATGAAGAGCTACTGAGGGAGCTGGGACTGTTTAGGTTGAGGAAGAGGAGGCTGAGGGGAGACCTCATCACTCTCCACAACTACTTGAAAGGACACTGTAGAGAGGTTGGTGCTGGTCTCTTCTCACCGGGAATTAGCGATACAACAAGAGGGAATGGCTTCAAGCTGCAACAGGGTAGGTTTAGACTGGACACGAGGAAACAATTCTTCACAGCAAGAGTGGTCAGACACTGGAATAGGCTGCCCAGGGAGGTGGTGGAGTCACCATCCCTGAATGTGTTTAAGAGTCATTTAGATGTGGTGTTGGGGGCTGTGGTGTGGGGGAGAACTTTGTAGAGCAGGGTTGATGGTTGGACTCGATGATCCCAAGGGTCTTTTCCAACCTGAATGATTCTATTATTCTAATTTTTACTGTGGTAAAGCTTAGAAATGACTATTGAAGGTAAAGGGCCTTTTCTGCTGTTAGCAAGGAGTCAGCCTTCTTTTCCTGTCTATGTATCTATTGTTGTGAGGTTTCATGTGTGAAAACAGGTTGCTATATGAATAATAGGACAAATCCTGCTGCTGTTATTAAAGACTGTTATTTAAAAAAAAAAAAACAACAACAAAAAAAAAAACAAAACCACAAATTTATTCTGTCCTTGATTACTTTTTTCCAAATTTTGTCCAATTCACATATCTATTGAGAATAATAAAAGTTATGTCAAGGCATCTCCCTGTATCTGCATCAAAATAGCTGCTCAGTTGCACATATGCTTCACAAATATAAAGTTACTTCCCTTTTGTACCTTTTGAGTGCGTCTGCCTTTCTTCAGCATGTCACTGAAATGTTGGCTAGGAAATGTCTCTCTGATGTCTGTTTGGGACAAATTCTTCTTAGATTTGCTATCGTGTGAAAACAGAGAAATAAGTTTACTTCACTAAGATTTGAACCTCCCGTAGACATTGTGGATATTGCACATGGAATATATCTCAGACTCAGAGCGTATGTGTTGTATTCTTTTCATTTTTCCAGAATTTAAAATTAAGCAAACATAAGGTGAGAGGATATGTGGGAACCATCTCGAAATTGTGCCCTTGCAAAGTGCTTCTAAGGTTTGACAGGAGCCTCTAGTACACGGTGCATGTAAATAGGCACCCTTCCCAGTTGCATTGTAAGCCTGAATACACATTCAGAACATTCACTATGATTTTTGGCTGATGTTCAGGGGGTCATGAGATGCTCCCATCACACGGGTGAAACCAGAAATACTCTGCGTCCTTCCAAACCTGCTGTGAACATAGTACAGCTGTTGAAAATATGTATGAGACCAGGCAGGTAAGGACTAAAGCATAATTTGTATATAAGTGAATAAATGCTGGAAGTAATCATTTTGATCATTTCATCTTGCAACTTATATTCTTTCAAAATGTGGATTTTTGCACTGACTTGTGCAAAGAAGTGACATTTAAAAGCTCTTTTAAGGTTCCACTAGTTTGAATCCATCCTTTATTGTTAATATTGGGAATAACATTGAAAAAGAAACACATATGCATGCAATTAAAGACTCTCTGATATTGAATAATTACAAGGCAGATAAATGAATAGGGAGTGGGCTGTTGGTGGTTTTAAACTGGAGAAACTGATCTTGCAGTTTCATGGGTGTATAAGATAAAGGAGGTATAAATATAGTGAGTTCTTCATTTACCCTAAAAGAAGTTATGATTATTTTTAAGAAATCGGATGAGGACAGGATGCCTGTACCCAGACAGCACAAAGCCTACTGTGGTCTCCTAATCACGTCTCTGCAGATTGTTTGGCCAATGACATTAACGTTGGCTGGGAGTGCAGAAAAGGGAATCACAAAGGGACTCAAATATGGGGAACAAGCAAGAGGAGACAGAGATGTGTGCACGCCTCCAGGGCTACAATCTTATTGGCATTACTGAGACATGGTGGGATGGCTCTTACGACTGGAGTGTTGGAATGGAGGGTTACAGACTCTTCAGGAAGGACAGGGTGGGAAGACAGGGAGGGGGTGTTGCCCTCTATGTCAACGACCAGCTGGAGTGTGTGGAGCTCCACCTGGGGATGGATGAAGACCTGATGGAGAGCTTATGGGTCAGGATTAAAGGGACCACAGGGGCAAATGATGTTACAGTAGGGGTCTGCTACAGACCACCAGATCAGGGTGACAGGGAGGATGAGGCCCTCTATAGACAGATAGGAGCAGCATTGCGCTCGCACACCCTGGTCATCATGGGGGACTTCAACCACTCCGATGTCTGTTGGAAGGACAACCCAGCAGGGCACAAGAAATCCAGAAAGTTCTTGGAATGCGTTGATGACTTCCAGGCTGGATAGGACTTTGAGCAACCTGCTCTAGAGGGAGGTGTCCCTGCCCATGGCAGGGGAGTTGGAACTAGACGATCTTTAAGGTCCCTTCCAACCCAAATCATTCTATGATTCTATATGAGTGTCAGCAAAATGTTTCACAAACACTTAGCCGTACTTTGTCACCTTAGCCTGTGCTGTGTGGCAACTGGATGCAGATGTGATGGAAGGAAAAAACCCAAAACTTTGATGACTCTATGATGGCTACAAGAGCTTCATGATAAATTTGTCAGAAGCTCTGCAGTGGGTATGTGACCTGCACCAGACGGCTTCAATGGATGCAGGTGAAAGCAGGAGGGGAAGAGAGGGATTATTGCATCAATGTTCAATGCAGTATTCAATGCTGTATTCAGTTCTCTCAGCTGGTCCCAGATGTGCACAGAGAATCAGAAAGAAGCTAGTCCAATAATCAATGCAGGGAAGTAAAAGTTATGAGAGTCTATGGAGGGCCCATCAAGAAAGTAAGGGAAGGAGCCTAACTGGAAGTATAGGAGTGGCCGGTTGAATCTATGGATGGAAAAGGAGCTCTGGAAAGGCATATGAGAGACGATTAAGTACTGATACTCTGCTTGAGACAGAATTCTGAGTGTTGGCACAGTGAGACAGTACACTGAGAAGATGCCTCTTTGTGTAGCACCCAACTGGGGAAGGGAAAAAAAAAAGGCGGACTTGGTCACAAAGTAGCTAAAATAATTTTGACTTCAAACTGTATTCTGGCAAGTACCAATTATATCTTTCTTTAAAAATATAAAATTTAAGTCTACTGAGAGTAAACGTTTTCATGAATCACACTAACCACGTTCTGTTTAAAGAATGAGACGTTCTACTCAACATACTGCAGTACTTCATAGGCCGGAAAGAAGAGCACAATATTGCATTTACTTTTGACTGTGGTACCTGGAAACTTCATACACTAGTCCAGAATTCAGCAATTCTTTGTAACTGATGAAAATTAATTTGAATTTAGTTAATTTTCTGTGTCACAGCCTTCCTCTCTCTTGGTCTTCTGTATTGATGTACAGATATAAATTTTTAATGTATTGATGTACTGGATATACATTTTAATACATTTCAAGGTTAAACAACTCCACCTAAAAGCGTTTAGAACAAGTTTTGGGTAGACACATGGAAAACAACTGCAGCAGTTGCTGATGCACACACAGGGAAGGATAAGATTTTGTGGCGTACAGGGGATTGGGTTTGGCACTGGAATCTCTGCCCTCAGAAGCTTTTACACATTCACCTACTACCAGTTTTGGCAAAATAATTTTCTCTTTTTCTTCAACGCGGTATGTTGCTATATAGGGCACAGCTTTCTTAGTTGTTAACATTGCTTGCATTTTTTTTCTGCAAATATTTTTCTTTTACCTTATAAAGACTTCTCAAAATTACTATTTCCTGCACCTTATTTTGATAGCACCAAAGCACTAGACGAAATCATTTATACACGCATTTATTTAATCCAACTATTTCTAACAAAACAGTAAGAACTAATATAAGGTTAGGTTGATGGTTGGACTAGATGATCTTTAAGGTCCCTTCCAACCTAGACGATTCTATGATTCTATAATGCTTATGAGAATGTAACTTGTAATTTTTCTACTAGAGAAAGTCTGCATCTGGCCTACTTGCTTTCATTCCTATCTAGGGCCTCAATATTTGTTTCTAGATAAGATTAGGTAAAAGCTTTAAATTGCAAACTGATCATTGTAGCATAACTCTTTTTTTCTGATACTGTAAAATAAACGCCAAATAGCCTGTTTTCCAGCAAGTGAAATGCTCCCTAGAGTTGTAGGAACAGATATGCTTCTACATACAGCGCAGGTAAGGAGGCACTTTTGCAAGCCTGGAACTATATTTTTCTTCAGATGAAATCCAGCAATAGCATTGACAGTTGCCATATACCTGGAGAATCTATAAGCAATAAATGAAAATGTAGCATAATTGGCCAGGTAATTCAATCTTCGTTTTGTCTTAGGTCTTTCCTACTAATAGAACTGAATCATCTCAGGTACTGGATCTTGGCTTTGAACTAGGGATCCAAATATTTTTCCAAAGATATTTTTGTTAGAGACCTCTGTACAATATGGCATCAATTTAAAAAATTCCAGATTAAATTTTCAGCTGATCTTCTGGGTTTAGTGCATTCTAATGCGAATTAATCCACTGAAACTACCCATTTCTTTCTTTAAAAAAAAAAAAAAGGGAAGAAGTGAAGTAGAAAAGTTACCAGTGGCTATTCTATGTCGTAAGTCTGAAAACAGGTTTATCAATGATGTTGGATGACACCACACCTGTTTTTTTAGGGCTTCATTCAGCTAACAACAATCTTTGTCTACGGTAATGCCATTGACCTTGACTCTATTAGAAGGCTCACCTTTGGCTCGTAACACACAGTTCAACTTTCAATCAATGACACCCAAGCAAACCATCAGTAGCTGAGAGTGTTGCACAAATTGGTTTTTTTAATGTTTATCTGATAAATATTCACAAAGACGTAGAAGGGAAATCACCTGCAGTCAAGATAAACAGTTGGGCAAAGATTCTGCGTACAATATTGTATGTTTTCTCTTTATAATTTCCAGAAAATCTTGCAGTTCTGTTGAGCATATGACCAAGGAAATCTATGGAGACATTTTCAATTACCCAGATTTCTGATATGTTATGAACAGTCATTTCTTCCTCTTCCCTTTTCTCTCTCATCACCTATAATCTGCCAAGGACAATAGTTAGTCAAATGTCAAGATACCAGTGACTGAAGAGGTTTTGCAGAACTACAAAAAATATGATGATGAAGAAAATGAGATTTTTCAGGATTATTTTGAAATATGAAAATGTGAAAAAAAAAGAAAGAAAGAAAATCAAAGAGAAAAAGAACAAGGCAAAAAGAAAGGGCCACAGTAGATTGCTGATGTTCTCCCTTCAATAAATCCAGATAACCATTGATTCACTCATTAACTGAATGAATCAGAGCAAACGACCTCAGCGGTGAGAAGACAAGAGCAAAAATCTGCAAAACATATTAAAACACGCCAAGAAATGATCTCACTGCCTCCACCCAAGGCTAAAGCTAAGGCTTGTAAACTTCCTTGAGAACATTGGGCATGACCGGGAAGGAGGTGAAGTGAAAGGTTTCCTTTCAGAGCTAGATCTCGCTGCTGCTTTCTGCACCTTCCTTGTCTGTAAGAATGGATTCCTACAGGGTGCACTGCACGACGCTACCTTAGCTCTGTGCATGGAACTGAGACACCAGGGAGAAGAACGAGGCTGCTCCTCAGTGCTGCCATAGCATGTGGGACCAGCTCCCTGATTTCTACCTTGTCCGTCTTCTCCCAGTAGCCCCTAAGCAGTTAATTGTGTTTTCTCCAGCAGTCATTCCCGTCACCGCACTACAGTGTCTCTATTGTTGGGATACCTCTTGGTACTGATTAATTAAATGACAGTAGGGAACTGCTGCCAGATATTTTTTTTATGGGCATTGCCCCAGAAAGTACAAGGGTACAATGTGAAACCTTAAATAAACTTAGCCTCTGCGGTCTCACATGGGTCTGAATTCAGTATTTTCTTTGTGAATGCTGAGAATCCTTTCACCAAATTAACCTTTTATATTCACGGGCTATTCCAAATGTCAGTGATGACCGCTGGGCTTTCTTGGTTCTGCGTACAAAAGATAGGGACATGGTCCAAAATAAAAAAAAATATATATTTGTATATATGTTTGATCCTAGTTACTCTAAAGAGTAAAGTGCCCCCTGGGTAATGTTTCTGCTTTTGTTTTTGTTTTGAGACTTGGTGAAGCTTCAGGATTTAAGTCTGGTAATTAGACAAGGTGTAGATGGTATTTTGAATTATTTATGCAGTGCTCTTTAAAAAGTTAGATAAAAAATTAGTTGACAGCCTGTTCATATTCAGGTAGGTGGGTAAGATTAATTAATTTTTTTTGATGATGGCACTGGAGCTTGATTAAAATCTCTTAATTAAACTGGTGCAACTGAAAGAAAAAGGCGGCGTGTGACTGTGTGTGTATGTGCACTTGTGTGAGAATAGTACTTTATTGCAAAGCCAAAACTTTATCTAACAGCACAACAAAAAATAGTCATAGTACATCAGTTAGGTAGATAATCCAGGTAGTTAATCCATTTAAAGTAAGTAATGGATCGAGCACCTTCAGGCAGTGCTTACATGGCATTTTTTGTTGGAAAGAAGGCGAGCGCCACATGAAAAGCTAAGGTTATAACAATGGTGTCAGGGAAGCAAACACAGGGACCTGGGCAAACCCTCTTTCAAGTTTCTACAAAGATATGTGTGGTCTTGCAGGGACTGGAAACCGCAGTGAAGACTATATACGTTGAATATGCATATAACACGTTTATATGTGTACAGACAGCTGTTATGACCATGCTGAAAAAAGAAATCTTATACAAGCACGCTGCTTTCTAGCTACATCGAACCAGCCTTGAAAATTCTCCCTCATGGGGATAAACTTGGATTTGCAGAAGGCAAGGAGAGATTGACATCTGCAGCTCCGCGTAACAGCTTTTCTGGCATGATTAATGGAAAGAGGTCAGCTATAAATACGGCACGATGACAAAATATAATCGGTATGATCACATACGCATACACAGGGGCATAAAATATGAAAAAACGAAGAACTCAGATTTGAGAATTTGAGCATTATTAGAAATCATACATAAATATTATAGTCTTGTCAGTTAACGTTCATTTAATATTTCATTGATGACTTCGCTTCTGGAATGAAACACTTTATAAGTAAAAAAATACATATATAGTATATCCCTACTTTATAAATTTATTGCAGAGTTTAGGAAGCTAGCAGATCTATTTATACCTAACAAAAGTAACTACATTTCTTATTTCAGTGAAGTTTGTGTTGCAAATACATACCTTCCCGTTTGTAAACAGCTCCATCTTCAGGCCCCGTTCCCTATGCTAAAAAGAACAAGGCAACAATTCTATCTACAGGAGCTCTCAAAGACCTGTTAGCATTTTACCAATTACATCAATTTTTATCCCTTAAACTAATGCAATGGTCGCATTTAACCATTTCCCCCATGTATTAAGGTGAAAGAAAATCATTGGGATTGAACTAAGCATCTAACAAACGAGTCCTGGTGTAGGTCAATGGCAGAGTAGATGTACGACAAGAGTACATTTCCCTGTATCTAAATGAGACTGAACTGCATTGCAACCACCAGAATGTCTTTCTGTCAGCAGACAGACGCCAAAGTGCTCAAGTCAAATCCATTTTTAAAAGGTATGTGTGGCTAAACAAAAATGAATGAAGTGGGAGAGGCGGCACTTAGAAAACATTAACGTGCAGGAGATGAAATGACTGAAAATCTTGGAGAGGGGACATGTCCCAAAATCAGGGCTGCAGAATGGCCTTTTGATTGTCATTCAGTGTGTGAGATGTAATTTCATATGCTGGCAGGAGTGTAAATGAGGCGTTCCTTCGATACTGAGGAGAGTGTATTTCTATTGTCTGATGGGTGCTTCTCTTCCCAGTGGCAGTGCCTGAATAAACCAGCGAAATGGAGCTGGGAATAGATAATTTCTTTTCTGCAATATGTTTGAAATAATTGATTTTTTTTTAATTGGAAAACACTTTGGAATGTAGTTTGCCTCTAGAGTCTCTAGAAGGTATCTCTGTTTACGCAAGAGGATATTTGATAGTGGATAACACGATCATTTTTAGAATCATAATCTAGACTGAATATATTAATCTGCCAAATATCAGTGTGTTTGGCATTTTAAAATAGCCTTTTGTCTTCGCATTTATTTTCTATTAATCTTGCTGATCAGAACACTGTTATTGTGGAGTACTATACGTGTGTTTGCCTATTAAATAGATGTATGTGATGTCCCTCTGTGTGTGTGTTTGTGGGTATACAGGAAAGGCCCTTTTGTATAACCTGTCATTTTCTCCACTGATCAGACGTAAGATAGTTTAAAACCTTTTCAATAAATTTATCACTAGTTCTTTTAGAAGATGTAACTAGATGTCATTTTCTTACTTGGCTAAAAGTTTGGGGTTTTTTTCTTGTTGTTATAGGATTTAGACCTAAAAACCATGAGCTTGTTGATAATGTACTACAACAAATATGGCAAGCATTCATCCAAGAATTTAGTTGACAAGTAACTGTAACTCTGCTCGTATATACACTTTAAAATTGTACTCATTGAGTAAATTTGACCAATTTTGACCAAATTTCACAGCAATGTAGTTTTGACCAGAACTTTTGTACTGAAGGCAAAAGTTTTGTGTCTGTTTCTTATCCATTTGAAAATTAGCAAGTTAAGAACTTCAGAGTATTTGATGTTTTTCTGAACTGAAGTCATAATCCCACTAGGTTTATCTGAAGTCAGTGGTTTTTTGGTTTTAACCCTTCATCTCTTCCTACCCAAAGGTGCATCAATGCTGCAGAGGACTCTAGCAGTAGCAAAGACCTAATTAGCTGTAGGTTTAAAGGTTGTAGAGTTGTCTTAGGTCTTTGTTCTGAGTAATATGGAGGCAATCCTTGTGAGTGTAGATTTATTCATAGCTGTACATTTATTCAGTCGAACGCTGGAATAATCTGCCAGCCTTGATGGGAGGAGGAAAGAAAGGGGGAAAAGCAGATTTGTAAAAGTGCATTCAGCTCATCCGCTTGATCTCCGTTGTATGAAAAGGAATGCTATTTTTTATATTATTGTTTTGACATGGTGATAGAAAGAAGCTGTTTGCAAAAACATAGTATGGAATCTTGAATTTTTTACAGAACATCTATGTAATGGAATAAACTGAGTTGAAAGTATACCATCATTGCTACAGAAATACCTCAGAGAAATAAGTGTAAGCTGTTGACATTTTTAACTACTTCAGGAAAGCCCAGATCTGGCTTAGGGTCCAGTCCTTTACCTTTAGATTCCAGTGGGAGCTTGATCAAACTCTTCAGTAACTAAGAACACAAAAGATGCATGCCTTGCTTCTCTAAAAAAAAGGTAATGCACAAAGAAACATTTTAATTCATTTCATAAAGGTTTTGATTTCACCGTCTCTATACATACATAGCCAATCCTATAAAATTAATGAGACTATTTCTAATCTGAAGATATGAACATATTTGGATAGCTTACTAAATAAATGTGTTGTATTCCCTGCACACACCACACCCCAAAATACTGTTTCCACTTTTTGTGCCAAAAGCCAAGGAAACTGAATGTTTATAGGAAAGTACTATAGAAGGTACAGGATGCGGACCCAACAATCTGTATGCAAATTTAATACATGCCTAGAGATGTTATTCCAAAACCTAGGATGGTAAAATCCTGGCTCCATTGAAGCCTGTAAATTTCCATTTATTTAAATGGAGCCTGGATTTCCTCCACATCATTTTGTTGCTGTATTATGGAAATGCTAACCAAAGCTATTGAATTTTAGAGGATGAAAGTACTTCTGTAACTACATTTACAGGATAACTGAGCATTTCTTTGAAAGGTTTGGGGGTCTTCTCCAAAAAAAACCACTTTAATTTCTTTCTCTATAGAGGCTACAGAACTTCTACCAAAGGTAATGGCAGAATTATATTAGCTTTTATTAGAACAAATACTGGATAATTGTTGAAGTTTAGTTAAGTTAAAATACTGGCATTTAATTAAAATACCTCAATAAGAGAATTCATTTCAGTCATTAGAAAAGGATACAAGTAGTATGAGTTTCTGATTATACATCTAACTCTACCTCTGAATTGTTCTTTTGGGGAGTATCCCTTACCCTGGCCTTGACTCATCTGCTTTAGTTGGGTGGACAAATAAAAACCATTGTGGTAGGGTTGCTAAACTGGTTAGTTAATTCTTTGTAGAGTGCTTCAAACACAGCATCACAGATATGCGCTATAATAATATTGTCAAAAAATGGGATAGGTTCTTCAGCAAACCAGCCGGCACATACCAAAAATACTTCTGTGGTGCCACACGAATCTGTGGCCTCATGGTCATTTACAAAGCTGTGCTCATCAGCAGAAGCAGCAAAGCAATTAATTGTGGCTGGCAAAGCTTTTTCACATGTGAAGTCAGCTCCTTTTGCCTTAAAAAAAAAAGGCAAAAACTTTTTGTGAGATTATTCTTTAACTCATATACAATTTCTCTAATTTTTATATCAATGTGTCACTGAAATTATTGTCCTAATCATATATTTCTGAGCGGTAAAAGTTGTGGGTCTTGTTGAGCGAAAAAACTATAAAATAATCTGAATATTCTTCCATATATTTGGATTTTTTAGAAAGTGGGATATAACTCTTCTTTAAGCCCTTCACAAGAGAATCTGGAAAAACAAAAAATCACTGAGGTGACTTTTGGCTCTCTCAAGCCAGTAATTGTTAATCCTAAATCAGATTTACATCATTAACTACAGAAAGATTTTGACCCAAGTCAGCATAAAATTTGGGTCTATTAGAAAATCTTTAATTTAGAATATTGTGACTGAAGGAGCAAACTGGTGTAGTGGGAGGTGTCCCTGCCCAGGGCAGGGGGGTTGGAACAAGATGTTCTTTAAGGTCCCTTCCTACCTAAACCGTTCTATGATTCTATAAGAAATTGCTTAGGTCAAAGAGGCTGGGCTGGACACAACTCTACTTCAGATTTAGAAGGACTCAGAGTTACTGAGTCTTTGGCAAGAGATGTATTTAATTTTATAATTTTTCAGATAATATGAATAATAAATATCTGTTATTTGTACCGGAGAAGTTTGCCTATCTGGAACTCTTAGAATTCCCAAGCAATATCTTATAATAATAATAATAATTATATATATATAATAATATCCCAACAGTTCTTTTTCCTTCTGTTTCACAATTATACTTTCTTAGCCTGCTGTTTTGCTTGCTCGCACTCTCTTTTCTTCTCATTAATAAAGCCAGAAGTAGAAACTCCCTTGGACATTCTCTCCATAGGCTTGCACAGTTGACTGTATTCCTTTATAAATCATCTCCCTGTATAAGCTTTCATTTTGGGTCCATGAAAGGGGTTTTCCAGCCTGCCTGGTGACGCATGTGGTGCGTTGCCAAGCAATAATGGAAATGAACCCATCAACTCATGGTTCCCTTCCCAGGATAATCTGCCACCCCATCTGCGCCTTCGCAGCAAACTTCTGCTGTTGCAACATCTGCCCAACGGTTATTATACGATCCATTTAATATATTCTAGAGGAGCCATAGCCACTGCTGCGCCTAGATGGGAGACCAATAAGGGCCTCAGCAGACATGCCAGAGCAGCCTCTCCAGGGGATTGAATTGCAGCCAGATTCACCATAGTCAGTTAAGTACACATTCCTTTGGTACATGTGTGGCTAATCTACTTTTAATTGAGCTCCATTGTTTTCATATATTTAGTAAACAAACGCGCATAGGTACAAAAGCTGCTGCTTGTTGACAACACAAACAGTATGCAGCTTGCTGGAGCTTTGGACAGGCACCCTTGGCAGTAGATGTGGTAGAGCGTATTTAATGCGCAGACATATTTCTTTGTGTTTTTTCCCTTTTTCTTCTTCTTTTTTTTTTTTTTAACATTTCCTGGATTTTTGTGTCCCAGCGGCCTATTCTGTGCCATTACCACAGCTGAGTGTAGGTGCAAACACAAGGTCTTGCTCCATGCAGACATCTGTGCCCCAGCATTGTCGGAGGGTATGAACTGGGGTTTGTTTTGGTTTACCTCTCCCTTTTTTGATTAATATTAAGCCTCTTTAGTCTGGGCTAAAAAGGCAGGGTTCTGCCACTGTGATGACTCTTTTATTGCCTTACTGGGAACAGAGACATAGCATTCATTTTTCACCTGCCTTTAAAAGACCAAGCATGCTATATTTTACTTTCTCTGTTGTTATTCAATATCCAGCATATGTTACTTAGGGAAACCTTGACATCTTTTGTTTGGTGTATTAAATAACAGTTGATCGCCAAAAGAACAGGGCAGATCCAAAGCAAGGTTCAGTTGTCTACTTCCCTTTTGTGGAGATGGTTTTAATTTACTTGGTTGTACCTGTGAGGTGCTCTGGGAGGAGGTGTCCACGTCAGGGCCAATGCCTTGTTCCTGCTGCTGAGGGATGAGAGATGTTTGGGGCAGTTGCTGGGTCACCAAATCAATGGTGGAACCTGAGGGGAGCTGCCCAGGAGCCATCCCCCTTCCTACCAA
Organism: Calidris pygmaea; assembly: GCA_003697955.1. Classification (NCBI taxonomy): domain Eukaryota; kingdom Metazoa; phylum Chordata; class Aves; order Charadriiformes; family Scolopacidae; genus Calidris; species Calidris pygmaea. The sequence continues at coordinate 96,064 of QJSC01021165.1, read as the reverse complement.
GCCTGACCCTCTTCCCACTGTGCCACTGCAGGGAGGACAGCATGGACTGTTGTCACAGACAGTGTGGTCTCCTCTCTGCTTCCCCTGAGAGTAGTGCAAAAAGTTTTCACTGGTGGGATCACAGAGTCACGGAATCACATGGGGTTGGAAGGGACCTCTGGAGATCATCTAGTCCAACCCCCTGCCAAAGCAGGTCCACCCAGAGCAGGTTGCACAGGAACGTGTCCACGTGGGGTTTGAATGTCTCCAGAGAAGGAGACTCCACCACCTCCCTGGGCAGCCTCTTCCAGGGCTCTGCCACCCTCAAAGGGAAGAAGTTCGTCCTCATGTTTAGGTGGAACTTCTTCTATTCAAGTTTGTGCCCATTTCCTCTTGTCCTGTCCCTGGGCACCACTGAAAAAAGACCAGCCCCATCCTCTTGACACCCGTCCTTTAAGGATTTATAAGCGTTGTCACATCCCCCCTCAGCCTTCTCTTCTCCAGACTAAAAAGACCCAAGTCCCTCAGCCTCTCCTCATCAGAGAGATGCTCCAGGCCCCTCATCATCTTTCTAGCCCTCTGCTGTCCCTCTCCAGTAGTTCGCTGTCCTTCTTGAACTGGGGAGCCCAGAACTGGACCCAGTGCTCCAGATGGGGCCTCCCCAGGGCAGAGCAGAGGGGCGGGAAGACCTCCCTCCACCTGCTGGTCACACTCTTCCTGATGCCTCCCAGGATGCCATTGGCCTTCTTGGCCACAAGGGCACATTGTCGGCTCATGGACATTCTATTGTCCACCAGGACTCCCAGGTCTTTCTCCTCAGAGCTGCTCTCCAGCAAGTCAGCCCCCAGGATCATCTTTGATAGTATGCATTTCTAGATGGCAGCTCTTCTCCTAGAAGGTGGTTATGCATCTGTAATCAGCCTCCCTGTGCTTAATATCCTCCGGTATTACACTCCTGTCAGCTCTCAACCCATCCTCTTTGCAGTGGGGGATGCTGCATCCCTTCATCAGGATGCTGTCCTTCATCTTAGCGAAGTCTCAAAGTGACATCTAGTGGAGTACCTAGACTCTGTGGGGAAATTTAATTAAACCACAGTCCCTTTATACCAGCACAAATATTGTGAAGGAAAACAACTCAACTCCTTTGACATTTTTACAAATAGGTTCAGTGGAAACTGCTGTGTTTACTTTAACTGACATTTGTTTTTTCAGTCAATTATCCCTCAGTCTTTTTTTCTTCCATAATTTATTACATGCAGCTCAGTCATAATAATAAATACAACGTTGTTTCTCCTTTTTGTTGTTGTCTTGCAGACTGTGCTACGAACAAATGAAATAAAAATGAGTCCCTCTAGTCTCTCTTGCTTTCCCATCTCTGTGGTAGCCTCTAATGATTTCTTATGGACCTTAGCAGTCTCTTGTGGAGCAGATTTTCATCCCAAAAGTGAACAGAAGATTAAGACTAACTCTAGTATTTTTTTCCTCATGCTTGGGTCTTGCTCCAAACTGCACTAAACATACTAAGAGTTTTATCTTTTTACTTCAGGGGTCTTTGGAGCAAGCTCTTTAACCAGGACACTTAAACACAGCTTTTAGCCAGGTGACATCTTTCTGACTTCTCAGTTGCTCTATCTGAACTAAAAGACGAACACTCCACCTTGATGTAGCTCTTCCCTCATGACTTTTGGGAAATCTTTAGAACTCTTCAAAGAAAATCTACCCAAAAATCCAATTTGTAAAAGGAGCGCCCTTATAACAGGGTGGGGGGTGGGATGAGAGGCTGGACTTCTGATAATATTTCCATTGATTTCAATGCTTGTGTTGTAGTCAAAGCAGCAATGAGAAATTATTTTTCTAGCTCTTCAATCAAAAGATGCTGGAATACAGGAGAAACATGACTTTTTTTTTTTTTTGCTTGCTATTTAAGAATAAAAGTAATATGTTTGCAAGGGCCAAGCATATTCCTCACAAGTCTTAGGCGTGCAGCAGCTGTGCTTTAAGTGATTTAAGAAAAAGCAGTAAAACAACAGACCATGCTATGCACTTGTTTAATCCATCAGGTACTGTCATGCTGCTACTTTTCTTTGCACACAAAAATAGTCTGATCTTTAAATAAAAACTTTCCTTAAAGTAAACCAAATATTTTATAGCCAAAAATCTTCAGCCGGTCAGTTTGTCTGAAAATATTTCTATTTTCTGAACAGTTATTTTTCATAAAATCCTACCAGCTATTTTTCTTCCTTTATTCTTCATAAAGAGCAAAAGGAGCACCTCAAGAGCTACATAAAGTTTTATATTCCATCTGGGAAGCTCATCAGCCATCCACAGAAATGAAGCTATTTAAAGTAACAGCAAATAGAGATGTGAACATTTGGAATTTGGAAAGTTGAATCCACTGGAAAGGAGTTATTTTTCAAAGTCCTTTTCAATATGGCTTTTGCCAATAATACAGTGAATCTGTGACATATCCGATGATTCTATAAAAATCCTTTATGTTTAGTCTCCCAAATAATTGGGAAAACAGGAGGACAAAGAAAATGGGGAGGAAGGAAAAGAGATAGGAAATCAATATAAAAACCAGCAATATTTTATAAGGACATAATAGTGCTAATTTTTTAATTCCTTGTGCTTAAAAGTTTACGTGCATCTATCTTAGAAATGCTTCCTTGATGTAAAACGCTTTCCACAGAATTATTTGGAAAATCATGTAGGAAAAGGGATTTCCTTTCACCAGCTTGACATAATAAAGTTTGGAGAACTGTGAAGTTCACAGATCTGTTATTTGGGATATGCTGGAAAATGCCCTTCAGATTGCAATTGTCCTTGTGGGCCATGGATTTACTTTGATTGCTGCAATAAGTTCCACAAATGTCAGGGAAAGGGGCTTGGGATGGCTCCTAGAGGAGCTGCAAGAAGGCCAAAAAAAAGGAAAATCAAACTAAAAAAAGAAAATGCATTATGGATTTACTGCACTGTCTTTCCTATGAGTCTGTTTTCCCTGGTCTGATACAAACCCTGTTTTGTACTAGGTACGGATGAAAGGCTTAACTCCTTTTACTCTTGGCTGGCTCTGGTGGGACTTCAAAGAAATCCTCTGACTTATATCGGCACAAAAAGCAAAGCAAAAGACTAATTGGGACACGTCTATTGGAGCGTGCCACGCAGAATACGTGCAGTCACACCTTTCCTAATGTAAATTCCCAACCCAACGCTTTTAACTGGGGAGGGAGGCAAATGGCAGGAGTGCAGCCCAAGGCACTGGGGAAAGCTTGAGGGGGTGGTCCCGCTCAGATGAGGCTGAGATTGTCATCCAGGGCAGGAGGCTGAAGTAGAGCAATCGGAGAGAAGAGGAAGAGATCTGTAGTCCACATTGCCATGTTTCATTTGACATTTAAGCACTCATCAAATAAGATTCTCTATTTATCCTTTTTTCTTTTGGTCCCTCTTTAATTTGGAAAAAAAAGCGGGACAGCTTTTTAAAGGTTGATTTCATTGGAAATTAAGCGTTTGAACAGCTCTAAAAGCCTGACCCAGAAAAATCACCTCTAGTGACATTGCAAGCACACCAAAATAGCTGACTATCCTACTGCAGCTTTTGTGAAAAGATGAGTTCAAAGTTTGAGATTGAGTTGCTAATTCTGTATCAAAATATGTAAAATGATATAACCTTTTTTTTTATGAGATACTGTTTGATAAGGATAATTTTATTAGTTTTAAGTTTAAGATAATTTGATTGAATGTATTCATTGAGATAGAATTTTTAAATCGTCAGTGCAGGTTTCAGGTTTTACCTGTAGATATAAAGGAATGAATGATCATCGCTTCAAATGGGGACATTTATCCTAGAATAAGGACCAGATCCTGCCAGTTCAGCCCAAGCTAGAGACTAATAACAACCTTCTGAGCATGAGAGAGCTGCACCTGTGCTTGTCAATAAGAAATTTCTTTGGAGAAGACAGACAAGCATGTGACACAGACACTACTGCATATAATTTCTCATTTCCTGAGAACCAGTTGACTTTGACCACCAGCAGGGTCTCTTTGTTTTTCATTAGCACGTGGCTAAAGCTCTCTCTGTAACCATATCCAGATTGCCAATGGAAAAATATTGTCCGGAGTCATATATGCAATCTGGAGACGAGGGGTATAACGAGAGTAGGGAGCAAGGCATCAACCTGTGCGTGAGTGTCTTTGTTACCCAGGCCACGTTTTGGGCTCTCTACCATAAAAAAGACATCGAGGTGCTGGACTGGGTCCAGAGAAGAGCAACAAAGATGGTGAGGGGTCTGGAGCACAAGTCTTGTGAGGAGAGGCTGAGGGAGCTGGGGTTATTCAGCCTGGAGAGGAGGAGGCTGAGGGGAGACCTTATCGCTCTCTACAACTCCCTGAAAGAGGGTGTAGAAAGATGGGGGTCGGTCTCTTCTCCCAAGTCACAGGCGACAGGACTAGAGGAAATGGCCTCAAGTTACACCAGGGGAGGTTCAGGCTGGATATTAGGAAAAAAATTTTCACTGAAAGGGTCATCAGACACTGGAATGGGCTGCCCAGGGAGGTGGCTGAGGCACCGTCCCTGGAGGTGTTCAGAAGACACGTTGATGTAGTGCTGGGAGATATGGTTTAGTGATGGTGTTGCTTTTTGTTTGTTGTGTGGGTGTCTATTTTTGTCAAAATTAGGTTGACGGTTGCACAAGATGATCTTTAAGGTCCCTTCCAACCTAGAAGATTCTGTGATTTTGTGATATTGTGCTGGTTTTTTGGGTAGGTGTGTGTGTGCAAATCTGCCTCTAGGTGAAGTTTCCATAGACTGTTGCTTTCGCAGAGTTCAAATCCTTCCATCCTTCTTTTTTTTTTTTTTTGGTTGGGTTTTTTTTTTTTGTTTTCTGACTCAGTGCCCTGTCCTCACTACTGAAAATTTAATTGAATTCTAACTAGCTTAATAGAAATAACACAGATCCGTACATCCTGTGAGGTGTGGTAGACCACAAGAAAACTGCCTCCATTTTTCACATCCTGCACCAATCACAAAAGATGCTCATCATACACTGTACTCTAATAATTTTTGGTGAAGTTTGTCAAATTTTCTGACATGGTTCTGTGCAATGAAAGCTGTACGATAAGGACAGTAACAAATCTTCTGTCACTGCATGTGACAGAAGCTCAGACTCTATCAGGGAGTGGAGTGATAGGACGAGGGGTAATGGGTTTAAATTGAAAGAGGGGGGATTTAGATTAGATACTAGGAAGAAATTCTTTGCTGTGAGGGTGGTGAGACACTGGAACAGGTTGCCCAGAGAAGCTGTGGATGCTCCATCCCTGGAGGGGTTCAAGGCCAGGCTGGATGGGGCTTTGAGCAACCTGGTCTGGTGGGAGGTGTCCCTGCCCAGGGCAGGGGCGTTGGAACTGGATGATCTTTAAGGTCCCTTCCAATTCTATGATTCTATAAAATCAGTGTGGTGCAAACATAGGACAGATCCTTCTTGAAACCAGAATAAAACTGATTCTGATGATCTGAGGCCCTCTGACCGTTTTACCGCCGGTAAGGCTGTTGCTGTGGTGAGGTACACCATCTGCTTTTAGGGTGCCATCCTGTCTTCTTTTTACCCTCTGCTCTCCCATCTGTTTCAGTCGGGGTTTTATCTCCAAATGCCTCCTTGCAGATCAGACCACACCTCGTTCTTACGGTGGTGCAAAGCCGATGCTGGGGGCACGGGGGGGAGAAGGAGCAGAAGAGGGAAGCAATTATTCTCCCCGTACGTAGACGCTTCCTCCTTCTCTTCCACCCCTTAGAAGCACAGGAAGTTCATCCTTCACACCATATGGTACCTCGAGATACGCTGCGAGTCTTGGGGGAATGCCAGGGCCCAGCAGCACCCTCAGGGGTTGGAAGTAGGGGGGGCTTCATCTCTCCTTCCCTCCCCAGCTTGCCGTGGCAGGGTTTCCTTCACGAGTCCCCTTATCGCCCTCCTGCCAGCGCCTCTCCTTCCTGCCCTCCCACACCTGTGCTGCATTAGGGGGCAGAAAACAATACCCACGCTGAGACAGGCGAGCTGTACCTCATCCGTCAGCCACGCTCGGCTCCAGAAAACCCACTGGAATTAATCCACTCGGCAGCCTTCGACAGCCCGTTCCCCTGGAGATACTGGGGGCGCTCCAGGAAGGGGTTCCCTCAAGGCCCTTTATTGTAGGGAGGTGCGAGCGCACCCAATTAGGCTTGAACCGAGCAGCAGTAATTGTTTCATTAACTCTTTCTCCCCGAGCTGTCCGTTGGCAGGGATGTAATCAAAGTCATTTGACACAAAGTTGGCGGGCATGCAAGGGTTTGTCGGCTCCGGCGTTTGCGATCGCTTTGTTAGCGGGACCTGCTTGTGATTTAAAATATATGATTTCCTTCAAAGTGGCACAGTTGCGAAAAATAGCATGTGATGCACTAATAAATTATTCAGTCTTCCGAGCAGGCTACATGAAAAGCACTTTTTTTTTTTTTTCCCCCGACTGCATCTGGCTAGGCATTTGCAACTGTTCCTCTTGGATCTGTACCGCAGCACACTTCGCCATGGTTTTGTGACCTCCAGAAAGGATTAATGCAATATGTTGTGCACCGGGGCTGCTGGTGAAGGTCACTTGGAAAGGCAGGCTAGTGCAGCATGTGGCTGCCCACCTGCTCACCGCTGTTAGCCCCAGGGAGCCCCAGGATTCTGTGTCTCCAAACTGTAATGGGCTCGGGCACTGCAAAGAACAGAGGACCCAGTTCCTTTCCAGCCTTACTCCAGTTAAGTGCCACAGAGCTCCGTCCTGCTGGGTTTGCTGGGATTATTTCTTAGCAGACCGGGAATAGGAGACTATCTACAGTTATTACAATGCCACTTATTAAAATCAGAACTTCAGGCCCGACGCTTAAAACCTCTTTTTTGTGGAGGAAAAGGAGAACCTGCTGTAACGGCTGGCAATCAGGAGGTCCTTCATCATCCCTCTCAAACTTACACGAGGTATCGGTACTACTCACCTATTCCTCTTCCACCAAACCGCACTTCTCTACTTCTACTGCTTCTACTTCCACTACTCACCAAACCTCTTCCTTTGAGCTTTGACTCACTCTCTAGAAGTCAGCTGGGATTAGACACTGCTTCTCTTCATTGGGAGAAAGACAGGATCAGCTGCAGCACTCAAGACCCCAGTTTAAACCCAAGATGTTCTTAGAGGAGGGTCATCAGGATGGTGTTAGCCCAAGGGAACTGAAACCTGTTGGCAGTTTGGGCCATCTTTAACTTTCTCTTTTGCCTGGGAAATGGTGGTGTGCAGTCAGAAAAAGATTTATATTGATACAGAAAGATTTATGTGGTGGACATCTTTTTTTTTTTTTTTTTAGAATTTTATTCAGTTATTGGTTTTATTGTGTACCTGCCTTCTGCATTCACACGCTTGTTTCATCAATCAAACAAGTACATTTTGGACCCAAAATGAGTACTGGAGTAGTTTGCAATAACTTGCAGAAAGCCAAAATTGTCTCCGTACCCTTAAGCGTACCGAGTTTCGTAGATGGGTGTTCTCTGTTGTTAAGCACTAGACAAACAATGATGATACAGACTGAAAACAGAGCAACACAAAACACTTGATTTTTTGTGACAGAAACTGCTGGGTGTGCCAGAAGTTTAACCATGGTCACATTCACCTAAAACATATTAGGATTTTAATGCCCTGGGCCTTAATTTTGATGAAAGACTTTTGCATACCACCAAAAGGAGAAATAATCAGTACTGCCTAGGGTCTGGCATCAGTCAGGCTCAAAACGGTTTCTTTGCCAAGGTAAATACATCTTTCATATCTTGGGATAGGCTGGATATCGAATGTGTTGGTACTAGAAGAAAATAAAAATTGGGCATGTTCAGACTAAGGATGAGAAGTTTGAGTCCTACGTGACAAGGAAAGGGTGCCTATTCTTGTTAACTCTGACAAATCTGAGAAGTCAGAATCCTCATTAAATGTAAGCATAAAAATAATAACAATGAGAAAAAAAAAAAAAGCTAGATTGTGCCCTCCTATTATTTTAACATGTGATTTGGTAGGAGTGTTAACACAGACCATGAATGACTATGATATATTGCACTTTGGCCAGATATGTCAGGCACAGATTTAAAGGGAGAAAGGTGAGGGAATGTGTCACCTCCCTCTCCCCACCACCTGCATCACCACACTGGAGGAAACGGCTGCTAGGGCAGTCAAAATCATGCTGTTATTTCCCAGATCAGGCAACTGGTCCCCAGCACTTGCTCTCCTGTGGCCCTCACTTCCTTCCTTCCCAGCGCCGTGCTGGTAGGAGACATCCACGGCACAGAGAGGCTTTGTCAGTCCCTCTCATCGGGCCACCCCAGTTTCAAAAATAACATTCAGAAAGAAGATAATTCCCCAGCTGCTGTTACACTACTGTCTCTCCCTGTTAGGAGGCCTGCTTGTGTATGGATTGATAGGCAGGATCTCACACCCAGGGAGAGAACAACTTGAGCCACTTGGTCGTATGTTCTCCTGGACTCTTCTGCCACTCCTCCTGGCTTCCATCCATCCCTGCACAAGACATAAGGCCGTGTAGACACAAGGTCTGTTGGCTCTCATGTAAACGAGAAGCATGTATTTGTGATAGATGCAACTGGACCCAGTGAGACTTGGGAGTGAAGAAAACTCATGGGATCAAGGCTGAGGCAGGGTCTTACCCGTCAGAAGCAGTTACTCCCCCGATAATTGGTGGGTTGAGGAACGCAACTTCTTGCCATGGTCTGAGCAATGAAGCTTGGGTTGTCCATATCGCCCAGCTCAGCCCGTGACTGTGTGTCAGCAGATAGCCAGAGGATGATATTTCACAGCTCCGCAGTAGCTGGGCTGACCTTCTGCAGGGCTCTTAACCTTCAGCTAATAAGTATTGTCCTTCAAGGGGGTAAAACGTTTAACTGCAGCTGTTTACTATTTACACAAAGGGACTGACATGTGAGCCTTCCCATCGGGCAGTTCGGCCCGTGTGAACTTTGTTCGAAAAGAAAAGAGCAAAAAAGTTCAGATTTTATTACATTTGCAAATTGCAGAGGGCAGACTGTCCTCAGCTGTCGCTCGCAAGCTCTTTCTTGAGCTTTGCTCATTGTCAGAGACAATATTAATTATTTCGGTCATTTTCTTTTCCATTTATTGTTCAACACCAAACCATGAAAAATGAATACTGACGTAATGATTGATCATGAAGCTGGGGGTTGAAAGTGAAGGCTAGAACTGCTGGGCTGTATATGAAAAGGGTTTGGGGTTTTTCATTTTTTTTTAGATGATAATATATTGTTTGTGAATGGGTTATTTATTAGAGCCATGTGTAGCCTAAAAGGTTTGTAAAGATGATTACTAAAGCATATCCATATGTGGAATGTGTATGCATATTTGTAAACTTGGCAATTTGTCCAGAATTTTTTTTTTCAAGGTTTGCTGAAAAAAGGCCTCTGAAATTGCGTAGGATTATTCTTTTTCTTAATAGTAGGCAATATATTTTCCAAGCTATTGTGCTTTGCATAACTTATGCTTTAGTTCTGACATCAGATGCATATATAGTGTCGTATACTTCTAAAATTATGAATAATCTAAATATTTGATAGTCCAGCATCAATCTTAGGAGAAAATTGCTTCTTTGCCAGCATATCATATTCTCCAAATATTGTACTAGATCAGATACAGATCTCCTAATGCATCTGTACTGGAAGGTAACAAAAACTGGGAACAACTAAACTACCGTTGGAGATCCAAGCACTTTATCGCAATGAAAATGGTCAGATTGTTGTTAAATTTTGGAATCCTGGAGCACCAGGTTTTTCTTAAAGACGCTTTTTGGCCAGATCACACCCTCCCGTGACTTTTGGAGATACAAAGAGCGGAGGCTCAGACAAGAAAGGAATGCTCTTGTTTCCTGCTCTTAACTCTAAATGGGTCTAAATGCACTGCTGGACGCAGAGGAGCTGGGCAGTAGCGCTGGTGGGGCTGAGAACAGGACTTCTTTTCTCTCATACGTTCCAAGACGCTGCCGGCGTTAATGGGAATGGGTTCTGTTGGGTCTGACAGCATTAAATCAAGGCTTTTACAAGATCTAAGCATTGTACAAAGAGGAACGTCCTGCAGAGCACCTCAGAGGCAGGCTGCTATCTATTAGTCTCTTTTTAAAGGAAACGAGGCAAGCGGCACAGGCAGGTGCTCCCTAGCAAGGCAGCACAAACATAAAAGGAGATCCATGAGCTCACACTGCAGAGAGGAAACGGGCTTGTAACTCAACGTTGACAACAGTCGGGCAGCAGAAAGAAACTCCAGTGCTTGTGTCCGCAGCTAAATTCAGGGGTAGGGCTCGGTTGCTACTATCCATCCGGGGAGATGCGCAAATCTCTGCCCCTCACTGCTGTTGGGAGCCGTGCAAACGCGCCCGACTTGTCTCTTCAAGGTGCCCAGAGCAGCACGATGCTGTCAGTCTGTGGATCACCCCATGAAGTTGGGGTCCCTGGCTGGACCTCAAGTCCACAGGTCGGACTTGGTTTGGACCATGGCTTGGACCCCAAGTCCAAAATCCATGGGTTGGACTGTTTTTGTGAATGTTTTCCAGTGCCTGCAGAAATGTCAAAGTAACAAAAGAAACAGGGAAAGTGACCTGGGAAAACGGTCCCAGATCCTTTCCATGCAGCTGAGAGTTTATATTTCAGGAAATAGGGGTGTGATTAAATTACGCATGTAGTTAAGAGCCTTGTTTTATCAAGGCATAAATATTTATTTACAGTACTCATCTAAAAGAAGAGAAGGATCATTTAAATTCAATTTCAGGTTGCCAGAATGCCCCACTGGTTTGGACTGAAACTGAGAAAGCTCAGAAAGTCATGTCACAAACACACCAAATTTATAAAACACAGGTTTACTAGAGAAAAAGATCTAGTAAACAGACCAATCTGAAACTCAATGAGAAACTTGAAAAGGATTTGGGAAGTCAAACACTAGAAGCTATGATTTGCTTCTCATGTTAAAAATAGCACCTCCTTCTCATCTCCTTAGGATCAGGCTTATTTCAAACAGTTCTAGTTTATGGAGACTATTCTGTGGAAAAATATTTAATATATTAATTTTCCCTTAGGCAGACACTTCAGCTGCAATAATAAACCATACTTGAATTTTATGAACAAATTAATTTCACATCAAAGCTATGGTTTATGCCCATATAGAGTTTTGTGTTATAGTCCAATGTGGAAAAAAATATTTAGAAAAGGGGAAGCATTTAATTCCTAAAATATGCAATAAATGTCCTTGAAAAAGGTATACAGTGTCTTGTCAGTGATGCTGTTATTTATCTTCAGGTAACTGTTATTTTGGGGAGTAATTTCAATATTTAAAATGAGCAACAGCAGTGAAAGGGTACATGAAATAATTGAAGAATTTTATAGCTGAAAGTTATGAGAACATGTAACTAGGTTCTGATTTTTCAGCTCGGTCATATCTAGTCTCTAATTTTGTACCAACAGTTTTAGGGAGGATGGTTGGTGGGGGGGGTTACGGTAATTGTGGGTGTGATTGATGCCGGTTTAAAAGTCTTCAGAGCTGGCTTGTTTCATTTTAGTCAAAGATCAGCAATGGTTACACAGGGTTTAAGCCATTACTGAGTACTTAAAAATTTCTCACCAGATGTCTGTATGATTATGTTATCTAGCCTGATGTTTAATTGGGCATCTAAGCATTATCAGCGGCCCTATGATTCTTTGTGTTCACAGAAATGGAAAGTAAATCCTTAGTAAATTCATCAAATTCAATCCTCGCTACATCCCATTGCTTGGTATCTTGCAACGTGGAAAATTTACCGTTCTGTTTCTGCCTTAGATTATTCTTTCATCCATCACCATTTACTTTATTAGCATTTTTCTTTGTAACCATCAAGGGCTTCGTTAAATTCTTTAAGTGAATTTGGGCTCATTTGTGTGAAGTTATGGCAGCTTGTCCTTTGTACACTGTGATGCAGACGTGCACAAGACATATTGGTAGCTACTACACTGTAATACTTGATCAACTGCTCCTCCCCCCAGGCATTTGTACCTTCTGTCTGAACTTTTATTGCTGCCTGTTAAATTATAGCAATCCCATTAATGCCTAACAAATGTCTTTGTTCTCCTGGAATTGTCGCTAGACGTTGGTCTTCTCCCAGCTGTAGTTCCCAATCTTTGCTAATTATCTCAGATGCAGGTTTGAATTTACTTTGGTTAGATGGAGCACCAAAAGTTCTTCAGCATTATATCAAGGTAATTTCCCATCTCTTCTACACCGTGTATTGAGTCCCTCTTTCTCCTCTTGGCTCGCTTGGCCTTGTGTGCTGAGGGAGAAGCGTAACCAAGAAGATGACTTTAGAAATGTTTTCACAAACTCTGCTAGTTGTGCATCCGGATTTACCATTGTTTCCAGCATGAACTATAACCACTATCTCCATTTCACCCTTGCATACCAGCCCTCCGGCACACACGTATGATTTATTTTGTTTGCTTGGCTGACAGTTAAAGGTTCTTGGCATCTGAGAAAGTAAGTGTTGGCATTACCAGTCCTGTGACCGTCAAATACAGATAAGTATTACCCTGCAGATATTCAGGGAGAGTTATGTTCCTTGCTACCTGAGCTGACAGGGTGCAAATAGAAATGCAATATAAATATACGTTTTGAAAGCAAGAATGAGCAGTTTCTTCCCTCTTCCATTTCAAATTATATTTGAGAGTCCCCATTACCGGTAGTTTTTGCACAACAAACAGCAGATTTTTTTTTACAGACAGAAATGATATATCATTTGGTTGTAGCTATCTCCATCAGAGCATGGTGTCGATGAGAAAGACCGTCGGGTAGGGTTAGAATCTGAGAGTGCTTGGAAAAGCATCATATTCAGCTTTTCCCCCCGGAATGTGACACAGTTATATGGTTGCCCTTTGGTATCTGCTGTGTTACTGCTTGGCCACTGGTCCTCTTGGTGTGTCAGTGGGCATTCCCTTTTTGCAGAGCTGCACCTTCAGCAGTCCTGTAAAACGAAAACTTAAAAGCAATGAAATTTAAAGCACATGAGATACAAAGACAAATGTCTTCCCAGTGCATTGCTTGCTTTCTGTGGCTACGGTCTGAACCAAGGTCACAGGGCCAGGCTTTTTCCCATATCCTGGTCTGCAGAAGCTGAAAAGCTTGCCAAGTATTTAATTCCTGGTTACTAAATTGTGCTTATTTGCTCTGGCTGGCTTTGCAATGGTCTTGGTAGTCAGTATAGGCCTTGCTCGCGTGACTATTAATGGCTAAATTTTAGGGCTGTTGGAGAGCTGTAGGGCTAAGAAAGAGCGAGACAGAGGAAGGGAAGAATCATTCTAAGTCTGTAACAACAAAGTGAGGAGAAAGGTATGAACTATTTGATAATACCTGAAAAGAAGCATTTGGATGAAAGCAGAGGAGGCTAGGCAGCTTCTCCCTTCCCCAAAGTGTTTCTGTGAGATCACACCAATGGTTTGATAAACAATGCACTTGACATCTTTACTGATTGACTGTTTCACAGTTGCCTTCCAAATAACCACAGCATGAACTCGGGCTGCACCAAGGGCAATGCCTCATGAGGGGTTTGCTTGCTGGAGAGGCGTAGCACTTTGGGCTTGTGTATGTCCAGACATACATGAGAAGTATTGTTTACTGAATAAATGGCTAATAAGCACAAGATACTACTGATTAAAAAAAAATAAATAAATCTAATTGTGTTTAGGAACTTGGTAACAGTTGCAAAGGTGTCTGCAAAGCAGGACGCTGACAGATGCTGCTTTGTAGTGTCTCAGTGAAGAATAGCAACATCAGCTTGGGTCTCCAACATACTTTTCATAGAATCACAGCATTGTTTTTGCAGCAGGGACCTCCAGAACCACCTCATCAAACCCACTATTCAAAGCAGAGCTGATCTACCTAAGTTACTCAGGGCCTTGTTCAGTATTTTGTTCAAAATGAGGTTTCTTTTAAATGTGAGTTGTTCTACGTCATGCCAACTGGTCCACCTCTTCTATGCCTTGCTTTGCTCCTGGATAGCTCCATCCATGTCCATCAAGATATTCCTCTTCCCCATGGCTTTGAATAATTTGCTGTAACAGTGCATGGTACTCTCAAAGAACGCAAGAACTGATGGAACTCACATGGCAGGGAACTTCAGACTGGTTTTTTAGAACTTCTTCAGCTGAATGCTTAGCCCAAGAAATGGTTATGTCCAAAGACCATCTGAAGGAGCCTGCAATTTTAACTGCATTATGCCTTAAGTAAGCCAAATTCTTGTCTGTGCTACGTGTGGCTTGTAATTACGTGAAAGAAAATAAGGNGACATAAAAGAAGGGAGCAGCCTTCATTGTGAATGGTCTGCACTTGCCTCCATGCCATCCCTAGTGTAGCTCTGGCCTGAACCTGTGGCACATGATGCTCATATGTTTCTCAAGAAAAATTATGATCTTTCTAACAGACTGAATCTCTGACGTCAGTGCTTAATGCAGAAAACATCACCGGCATTTATTGCAGCAAATGGGTACAGGGAAAGTACCACCAGCCTTCCTGAGAACCAAAATGTGATTGACCCTCTTTCACATTTTCTTTCACATATTCTAGCACTAGTCCAAACATCTCTTCTTCTCGACTTTCATAGCAATAATTTTCAAATCCTAGATAGGGCAAGAGTGTATCAGGCCCAAGCACAGTTCATAGGCTCTGTGGAAATGCTGGAGGGAAAACTGGAGAACACCTGCATAACTATTTTATTACCGAACAGGACTCTTTGTCTAACCTGTCAACCACCCTGCTGGGAATCTCTCGTTTTGACACAATAACGAGAGAACCGTTTTTACAAATGAATGTTCAGATGCTGAAAAAAGCAAGTCCCAACTCATACGCTCCACATGTCACCTTTCTGTTTCGTAAGGTGTAATTTAGATGCCAGTTCAGTAGAAGTTTCACCCCTTGCTTTTTCACTTCCAGTTAAGCACGTCAGTGGGTTGAGATGTATATACCCTGGAGCTGTGGCAGTCTTCCCTGATAATAGCATAGGAGGGATTAACCAAAAACACATCTTAAAGTAATTCCCCCTCTTGGTTCGTTGGTTTTCCTTTTAAAGTTCTCATTTTATTCCTTTGACTTGCTCACCTGGTTTAACACTGCGGTGAAGACATAAAACTAGCTCCCTAGGGAAAAGTGATAATGTAGCTCTCACCATTGCAACACCGCCCCAAGTTATATTTGCCCAGGCTCTGCCCCTTCATTTTTCAGGAGGTCAGGCAACGAAACTGCATATCTTGTCTGCTAAGCCCGAGGAGCCCTCTGCATGTGTCAGGTGTCTGCCAGGTTGCTCCATTCAAGTCTGTAGGAATTTGTAGTCTCCTCCAGAAAAATATGATCTCACTTGTTCTGTCTGAGGTGCCTTTTACGGCCGGGGTTGGAGGACCCGAGTGTGCGTGTGCAATCCCTGCAGCTGGAACTGCCAAAGAAGAGAGCTGTGGGACGCGGGCCAGCTGTAGAAAAATTAGCTCTCCAGTAATTTGTGATTGCAACACTTTTGAAGGTTTGATGACTCTGCAGCCAGAGACTGGATTGTGGCCACCGTATGCAGAGGTGAATGATGCAAGAAGCCTTCATCGCCCCNGACATAAAAGAAGGGAGCAGCCTTCATTGTGAATGGTCTGCACTTGCCTCCATGCCATCCCTAGTGTAGCTCTGGCCTGAACCTGTGGCACATGATGCTCATATGTTTCTCAAGAAAAATTATGATCTTTCTAACAGACTGAATCTCTGACGTCAGTGCTTAATGCAGAAAACATCACCGGCATTTATTGCAGCAAATGCAGACCCCAAGAGCTTTGAAACCAGGCAGTGCTCCTCCCTTAAAACGTCGGTTCTCTATCAGCAAAAATGAGTGGGGCGTACCCCTACGTAAAATGTGGAGAACAAATAAATGGTGCTGGGCGTAGGGTCAGGCTCTTTGTTACTGGATGAAAGTGGAGACAGTAGCACTGGCTTGAGTTGGTGGCAGGAGTCCAGACGTCAAAGAGGCACAAGGAGAAGGTGACAGGGAAGGGACACGAGCAGATACTGTGTCATGAGGAGAGCAAAAGGCCAACATGACCAGTAAGGAGAAACACCAGCCATGTGGGAGACAGACGAGAGAGATTTAGTGGAATAAGAAAGGAAATCCCAACCCTTTGAGAATGGCAAGAATGGTGGTGGAAGAACTTTTCCTGAGTGATTAGTTGATCAATCAGGTAGCTTTACTGCAGCTTTTGTATGGATGGATGAAGCACTAGCCCAAGGTAAATCAGTTGCTGACAGAATCCGTGCCCTTCCTTAGACGTTGGCAGACATACCTGTGCCACAACAGGCAAGGGAGCTTCGTCAGCATTTGGATGAAGCCAGCGGC
>QJSC01021165.1:18174-79617 GCA_003697955.1 Calidris pygmaea | reverse complement strand
TGGTGGTGGAAGAACTTTTCCTGAGTGATTAGTTGATCAATCAGGTAGCTTTACTGCAGCTTTTGTATGGATGGATGAAGCACTAGCCCAAGGTAAATCAGTTGCTGACAGAATCCGTGCCCTTCCTTAGACGTTGGCAGACATACCTGTGCCACAACAGGCAAGGGAGCTTCGTCAGCATTTGGATGAAGCCAGCGGCCACTTGCAATGCATAGTTTCACTGTCCAAGACCTCTTTTGGTTTCAGATATGGCCTTTATTCAGTTTTATTCCTGTCTCTTAAACTTTATTCCTTGCTCTTCCACTGACCTGCTGGTTAATTTTGAGCATTTTCTATGTACCTCAGTTTCTACATCTGTATAATAAGCATAAAATAACTTGTCTAAGGATGCTCTATCAACCAATATTTGGGAGCTCTAGACTCAGAAGAGAGAAAAAATATTTTAATTAGATTAAATTACCTTTTTAAAATCAAATTATTTTTCTAATGCATTTCCTTTCCATTTGAAAAGCATTTTAACAAGTGTTGCATCTAATTCATTAGATGTGGCTTGCCTCTTATCTACCTTATTTTAGTTTTTACTTTATTTGACTGCAGAGAGATTTGAACAGAATCCAGGGAATACCAAACATTTGGTTCATCTGTCTCTGATATTGAACAGCCACATTGTGGGGTTGTGCCTAGCCAACTAGGAGATGTCTATAATAATGTCAGGTCTTGATTCTTTCTGAAAAACAAGGTTTGCTTATCTGACACTAAAATCTCTGGCTCTGACACCCAAAATCAAGACGCACACTGAACGTCTGAGAAGCATATGTTCCGAATCAGCGGTCATTAAATGACCGGGCAAATGCATGGAACAACGTAGACATACTTCACACATTGCAAATGCATAGACACTTTCTTTAAATTTTTTTTTCCTTTACATTCATGTTCAAATGGAAACCTCTCCACTAGCCAGGTACTCTGGTACACACTGGGAAAATAGCACTGGGAGTGATTGATTGCAAAAAATGGAAGATGTATTGTGTAATCACATGCCGGGAAAAGGAGCAGGCAACTTGACTTGGTTTCCATTTCAAATAAATAGACAGTGGAACAATCAAGAAACTGCCAAACTAAATGAATTCAGCATGGTTGGAGCACCAGCACATCGCTGCCTCAGAGAAAGTTTCTGTCACAAGTTACAGCATCAAGGGTGAAAGACACAGGTCTTCTGTTTTATTTTTCACTTCCTGAGCCACACTCTGCTCTCTGTTATTCTAACTGACATCTGGAGGAACGCCAGTGAGTTCACTGAAATTAGTCTGGTTTTAAATTATTGTAACACAGATCGGATTCCTGCCCACTGTCCTCGAGCCCCTGAGATATGCAAAATGTGTGATGGACTCTTTCTCGTGGGGATTTATACACTGATTTTACTGTTTTCCCGACAGCTTCTTTACCACATTATGAGCTTTAGCGGAGACAGAAAAAAATCTTTTAACTATGAGAAAGTGACAGAAAAAAAGAAAAATTAGTTACTCTCCAACAAAATTGTAAGAGGCCCCTAGGCCATATCAAAGCACATTATTTAAATTCTTTTAGCTATCATCAGCAGTGCAGAAATTCTCTTCGAACATGTCAGAATCTGCATTTGATCTTGTAATTTGAGAGATGTTAAACTAGAGGTTATCGTGCTCCTTTACTTTGAGATCTGTGTCACGGGGCTTCTTGTAAAAGGCTTTGATTTTGCATAAGCTGAATATAAACATTACAACATGCAGACCCATGAATCACACCAAATACTGTACCTCGACAGACTTCAACGGCGTCGCGTACGTGTGTAAGCAAGGATTTGCACACCAGGTCATGAACAGCTTGTGTCAGAAGGACAGTGTCACGATGTAATAGCTGGCGTGCTTTATGTGAAAGCAGGGCACTCCTTCATTAGCTGAAGGTCATAGATTATAATAATGCTTGGCACTTGCAATCCTGAAGGTGTTGTACCCCATCTAATTAAAATTGGCAGATATGTAGGCTTTTATGCATAGGGAAAGTAAAGTAGAGATTTCCCTGAAGGCACAGATAGAAGAGGAAAGAAATCATAGGCACAGAATCCTAATTCTAATTCAATTCCTGGGCATCAGTTCTTCCTCACATTCCACACTTTATAATAATAAGGGAAGAATTAGAATTTCATCCCCCCAAAAAAACCAAAATGAGCAATGAGTAATAAATCTATCATTCTTGCTAAAGCATGGCACAGTATCTTGAATAACGAAGAGTATTTTCAGGAGTATGAGTAGAAAAGAAAAGCATAACACCCATTGGTGTTAGAATTTATAGGATTATTACAAGCCCAAAGTCATCTCTTATTTCCCTTACTACTTTCACATCTTCTTTCCCAGAGCAAAATTATGGACTATGTACCAGCAGCTTTAAAGAATATTCACCCTGCTGCATATGAGAACATCATCTTATACAGATTTTGCATGTCAATGTATTTATTAAGCTGAAAACCATAACATTACTCTTTAGCTTACGTTAACAATGAAAGTAGAAGGGGAACCCAATTCTAACTAATTCCGTTTTTATATTTTAAGATTTTTTTCTTCTTATATTTTTCAGTTAAACCAAGTTTTACTGATAAATGCGTACTTCGTAATGCGATTTTCAATAATTCAGAAACCACATGGAAGCATCTTCACTGGCAGTTGCGTGAAGCTCACGTCAGCTGGGAGTACAACTGTCTGTCGTTCTTCCCTCTTGACTATGTGATGTGAGAGGCGTTCACGAAAGCCAGCTCCCTTGGCTTTCTCCGTGCTCATCGAGGCTGGCTGCTACTAGTGTTTGGATCAGCTCTGGTCATATCCCGTTTATTGAGTCGCCAACTGAAGGGATGCATCTCCTTTGCTCAGAAAACTCCCTGACATCTGCAAAGCTAAAAAAAAAAATAAAAATATTAGGTTTATCTTCAGAAGGGTTTTGAATTTTTCTGCATCACGGACAGGCTCAGCTGCTGATGGTCAGCAAGGTCCACTTGCAGTAGGAGGAAAAATGGCCAAGGACAAGGGTTCTCTCTTTGGGGTGCAGCCTTGCAGCCCATCTTCAGGCAAAATGCCATGGAACTTGGTATAAGTGCAAATGTAGGTTAAGGCCCATGTATCTTCTCAATCAATAAAGAGAGAGGCTGAAAACTGCAGGGCACACACAGTTGACTGGCTGTAGCTTGCAGTTTATAAAGTTTCCTTTCCTGTTATTCTGTAGGGCAACATCATTAACTTGAAACGTTAATCATCACATATATTATAGCGTGTCTGTTCTGCTCTGAAAATTGAACACATGCACAACTCTTCTAGAGTTTCTCCATTTAATTGTATACGAGCTTAGAGAAGGTCTTAGCACTTAATACTACCAGTTTTTCAAACCATACTTCACACTCTTACAACAGTGCACAAGCACTGTCTAGTGATATTATAATAAATATTATCAGTTTTTCAAACCATGAACATTCTAAATATTATCAGTTTTTCAAACCATACTTCACGCTCTTACAACACTGAGCAAGCATTGTCTGGTGACATCTGAGAAACACGCAGAGATCAGTGCTCAGAAAAGTGCATCACATATGACTTTTTACCTTTCTTCAGTGGCCATCAGTTCAACTCTTCTGGAGATAAGGAGCAGAGCGGGCTCCCACCATCTCTGTGGTATTTTGCGGCTACCACCTTGATTTCTTTATCCGGGGAAGTCAGGAAGGTCATTCTTAATAAAAGCAACAACTATGGACAAGATAAATTGTATCAAAGAATTAATTTTTCAAGGAAGCAGAATGTTCTTTCAATGTGTCTTGTGTCTCTCCTCATGTTTTAAAACAGAGAAATACACTGGAATAACTTTTCTAAATAGGCTACATTTGCTCCTGATAAATTTAAAACAGTGAAAATGATAGTGTGGAAAGTTGAAAAGTTTTTTTTCCTCAAAGCACTAGCTGGAGAAGATTTCACGTAAGAGTGTGGAAGACATTTTCAGGAGTTGAATAAACAGGCACAGTTATTTATACTGAAAAATTCCAAAGATTAAGCTTCTGCTTTTTAATGTCTCAGCTCTAAAAGGTATATGATATATGTGTTCGGTTTGTTCTTTTTACATTTGCCCTTTAAGTGCAGAGTCCATTGATATCCATTTAGAAAGCACCCGGGACTTGAGTGCCATGTGTTTTAGCAAAGCTAACAAGACAGAGATTTTAGATACGGGGACTAGTGTTTAAAACAAGCTCGTGAAATTGCTGGTTTCTATACAGTGCTGGGAATCATCCCGGGATGGGGGGGAGCAGGTAAGCTCCAGGGGAAGTCTTAAAGAAATGAGCTGTAGCCGATGCTGTCATCGATGCCAGGGAGGGTCAGACTGGCAGCTTAGTCAGGGTTGAACTACTGTCTGGAATTTGGACACCCCTGACCGAAAATCATTAATGCCAGGGAGCTCCGTAGCTGCCTGGAACTGCAACCAGCCCATACAGACGTGGAGTGGCTGTCCTGCCATGGATGATGACATGTCTAACCTTTGGAAAGAGTAAGGGATCAGGTGCGGGGGTGTCAAGAGGATGGGGCCAGTCTTTTTTCAGTGGTGCCCAGGGAAAGGACAAGAGGAAATGGGCACAAACTGGAATAGAAGAAGTTCCACCTCAATATGAGGAGGAACTTCTTTATTTTGAGGGTGGCAGAGCCCTGGAAGGGGCTGCCCAGGGAGGTGGTGGAGTCTTCTTCTCTGGAGACATTCAAAACCCTCCTGGACACATTCCTGTGCAACCTGCTCTGGCAGGGGGTTGGACTAGATGATCTCCAGAGGTCCCTTCCAACCCCATGTGATTCTGCAATTCTGTGATTGTGTGATCAGAGGTACACAGAGATGACAACTAGTTGCTTTTCTCATGCCATCACATGGGATGGTTCAGAATCATATTGATCCTTCTCTAACAGTGAATTCACACATATTTTTTCAGCAATTTTAAACCTCCAAGGAGTCATCCTTGCTACTGAATAACGCAGGATGCTGTAAAATTATTCAGCACTCCAGAAAGATATTTAAAATGTAAGCCACCGGCTTTTCTGAGGGGACAGGCCCTTTCCAGCACACACCAGGTCTCTGGAACTTTTTTTCCTTACTTTTTCTGAAGCAGTCCCATTTTGTGTGGCCTTGCAAGAAACCTTTTTTGGAAAGGTTGTGTGTAATGCAAGAGCTTCTGGAGATGAGTGCAGAGTGTCAAATTTGACCCACTGCTGTGATTTGATTGCAGTATTCGTAGTGGCTGAGGATGCCTGAAACGCCTGAAGTCATCTTTTGTGTTATTATCTGAATTGGACTACCAAAGTCATAAAATTGAGGGTGTGATTCAGTGAGACATCCCAGAGTCTCTGTCAGCTGCTGAGGAACAGAGTTCCAGAGGGACCGATGGGAATTGGTGGATCTTGATGTTTCTCCGGATTCGACCTACATCCCTTTAGGAATAACTATTGCCTCATGATTGATACAGCTTTCCCAAATTTAGAATATGTTTGCATCCTTGGTATTTTAAACATAAACTACAATGAGATGCCTCAATCTGGGGCACTTTGGTGGCACGTGAAGCTGGCAAGAACCGGTGGACTGGGGCACAAGCTTGGGTTATTAACCTCTGACTCCCATTAGTTCCCAAGAAACACCTAGTGATCGGTGTTGCTAAATTAATTTGTAGCGAACTGACAGGAAGATGTGGACCTGCTTTCTCCTGATTGTGTTGCTTTATAAATATGGCCTTTAAAAAACCTTGGTCGTGTTATTCTTTAGACTTTTGACCTCCCATTCATCTTTAGCCTGCCATACAACAGATGGACTTGAGTCTAGCATGAACGATGTCAAGTCTTCATCCAGTAGAAACTCTCACCAGGGTTGCTCCTTGCTGCTTCGGCTTTCAAATACCCCGTTTCAATAGAAACGAGAAAAATGTCTTTATCCTCATTTCTTTGTGAAATACAATATATTTGGAAGATAAGCCTAGACCTTCATGTTAATCATAAATCAATTATGTTTATCCCTAACCTAGAAAGCATGAAAATTCCTTCTTTCCTTGTTGCAAAATCCAGTAGGATATTCACAGTAATCATGCCACTTTTTATACAAATCATAAGCTCATATCGTAATCATTAGAGCTACAACTGAGTAGTTGTCTGTCTTAGAACATTTGAAATGTCCACTTCAATTGCACTGGAGGTTTGAGGATTTATTTATTTTTAATAGCTGAGGTAAATCAGCTATTGAGGTATGAGGTAAATCATTAACCACATTTCCCCTTTTTATTCCTTATGTAACCTTTTGAGTTTAGCTGGATTTTACACAACCGAGTTCTGCGTGGAGAAAGTGAGGAGGGAACTACAAAGTTAAGCCTGCAAAATGCTCTCCGTGCCCAGTACTGTTGGCCATTGATTTGGCAGGTAAGCACCGGGCAGGATTGCTCCTTGCACCTCCAGTCTGTGAACAGATTATGTCACTCGGGCTGTCCCCGCTGTTTGTTATTACTATGACTTGAACCATCCAGTGTGTTTTGTCAGATGGAGACCTCCTCTGTGCTACGGGATGTACACGGGCAGCGTAAACGTGAGAAAAAGTGGAATGAAAGGAATATCCTTAATTCTGAGTACAGAGCAGCTTAAACTTAAGCAGTAATTAAGCAGTACTTAAGTAGCTGGGGTACAAAGAAAGTAAGGGTACTTCACTGTCTTCATGCTCCCAGATTTTTGGGATTGGTTTTTTGGGGGCTTTTTTTTTTTTGTTTGGGGTTTTTTTGGGGCGGGAAGGGGATGCGGATGTATTTGCCGTGGCGATCCCACTTGGAACAGAGAGGTTCCAGCTTATAGGAAAATAGGAAGAATGGGTTAATCCACCAGCTGTGGCTTGCACATACTATTCTATTCCCAATCATGTCTAAAAACTGGCGAGGTTCATCACGGGCTCTCAGCTCCCTTAAACCAATTTACCCCATGTGATGCTGAGGTGCTGGGTTTGGCTCACATATAGTGACTAGCGGTGCCAGAGGAATAAATCCAACTGCATCTCCCTTCCCGGTTTAGTTGGCAGGACGTCAGATAAGCACACTTCCTCTTGTGCAAGTTCACATTTAATTGTCAACGTCTAGAACTCGGGCACCAGAAATATCCCATTATTCCCTGTGCGTTATGAAGTCGGTGCCGTGGACTCGTTTCTCCTGTTTGTCTCGGACTCTGTGGAATGTAAGCACGATCTCGCGGTCAGGCCCCGCTGCCCTTTCCACATTAAGCACTCGACTGTCAGAATGAGTGGAAACAGGTGTATGCAGGGAAAGAAAGATGGCTATATCCGAAAGAGGGATTTTGATCGTTGCGGCCATGGGTGAAATTAAATCTGGCTAAATGCAACCAAAAATTTTCGGGCTCGTTTGTGTACCGTCGTGGCTAGCGACATACGTGCCAGCAAGCGTGTTAGTAATTCCCCCCTGGCAGCATATTTTGGCTTTTTGTGTCAAACTTTACACCTCTCTGTCCCCAGTCTTTCTTCTCTCACTCTGCATTGCTCCCGTAATGGTCAGAAAGGATTATTTTATTTTTTTTTTTAAGATCAGAAAGCCCACTTTATGCTAGCAAAGGTATAAGTGGGAATAGCAAGTAGCTTGTCATCTTCAGTGATACAGTAAATGCTTAAACATGCCCTTTGATTAACTGGCATCCAGACACATGCCAATGAGAAATCAGAATAAATATTCCAAGCGGTACTCCCGTGAAGTATCAAAGATGATAATTCTGCCCCTGAGATTTCATTTCTTATTTCTTATTCAGCTTTTTAAAACTATATAAAGATGCAGGAGCTCAGCCCTCTTTTTGCAGTTTTCCGTGCAGAAATCAAAACTTCCTAAGGAGGAGGCCAAAATATTTAAATGTACCCTTTTTGTCTTTCTTTCACTTCCCTAAAAAAATAACAGCCTAAACTCAATCCCAGTCAGTCTGCACGTAATTGCCAGTGCTGGAAAAGAAGCATCTGCAATATCCCATGGTTTTCCATGCGCTGTGGGATAGGCAAGGAGGTATCTGCTCTGCCTGGCTCGACCTCTGTAAATATAAACCGCACTTGGAGATCACATACTCTTCCTTCAGGCTGAGGCTACTACTACGTCATGCATAAAACCAGCTACTATTTGTGTCGAAGTGCGAGTATGGTAACTAATTTGACAGGATATATAGCCTAATGAAGAACTGAATTACTACAGAGGGCTTTAAATCGCCAGTTAAATAGTCTTTTGTCATCACTTTGGTGGGGAAAGGGGGACATCTGGTGGGAGAGCTTTGTTAAAATTGAGCAAGGCGATTTCCTACTTGAAGCAGTTGGATACAAATCCCGATGGAAGTGGTAAATAATGAGTAGCCATTAGATTTTGCTAAATTTCTGACCAAGAGTGTTGATTAATCGAGGCGTATCAAAATCACACAGAAGAATGCTTTGCAATGGTGCATTCTGTGAAGCCCTCACCTCCCTTTTATCAGGTTGACAAAGAAGTGTAGCTAAACCTGGATGAATGCCCAGTACCCTCTTGTAAAGAGATTTGCACTGAAAGTCTGGGAGAGAAAGGATGAGAGGATGTCCCATCCAGAAAAAGCACTTAACGCTTTTTGCTGGGGGGTTAGAAAATAAATATCAGCAATCTGCAAGCATTGCACGAGTCCGTAAGAAAGCGAGACTTTGTGGCATTCACTAAGCCTTGAGCAGACCTCTTCTCAAGGATTATAACCTGCTTAATCAAGCCTTGGAAATGCGACGAGGCAAGAGGCAAAGCACACAGTAATGCTTGAGCGTGACACTTCCAAATCAATTGCTGCAGGTTGAAAGAAGATATAAGGATATACCCTGGCACACCCAGGGTATCCTGCCCAGTATACTTTGGCCCATCATGTAAATAAGAAGTAAGGCTTGCATTTGTTGATAAAAAGGAGAAGAGCTACAAGTTTTTTTGTTGTTTCCATCTTCTCTGATCCTTTCCTAGCAACGCTCAGTCCGGAACGTCCAGCTTTGTTCCTCCTGCTGACATTTCATAGCTCCTGTCCCATTTTGTCAACGATCTCCTTCCGAAGGCATCCTGCGAGGAGGCGGCTGCGAGGTGACAGCAGCCACAGGGTGAGAGCTGCCGGGATAATGGTTCCCTGCTCAGGGCTTTGGGACACCAGCCGGCACGATGCCCCTGCCATTGCACAGTGCTACCTTGCCATTGCTGCTCTCTCTGCCAGGCCTGCCTGCATTGCAGCTCAGCCATCATCATCTCACCCGTTCTGCGGCAAATAGAGGCATTTCTTCTCACCAAAGAGCGCAGGAGAGACCCGTTGCAAACTGAGAACTGAAGTGAGTGTACTCCTTTTTCCCCTACTGCACTCCATATTTCACTTCTTTGTCTGAATCATCCTCTATTCTGTGTCCCATGGCAGCATAGTATACTTTTAGCCCATCACTGTTGGATTTTTATTTAATATTTCTTAGTTCTCACTAAAACATTGTCTCTGAGCGCATTCCACATTTATCTGCAGTCTTTAAAGTGCAGTAAGGGACTATCAGTGCAGACAATTTATGCTTGCATTTGCATTTAAGTTATCGTTAGCATAAGGTCTTAAATCAGATTATGATTAGCCTGCTTTTGCAAAGCTAAAGCAGAACTTTCTAAGATAAACTGTATCTTGCTACTATCCAAAAAGTTATTTCCATATAAAGTGTGTTTATTAAATGTGCTGAACTGTTATAAAGTTCCTTTGAATTTATGAAAAGTCTAAGAAACTGCTTGGCAACAATACTTGAAATGACAATATATATCATAAATGCCTTTCATACTATATAAAGAACAGCATGCAAAAAGAACAACTAAAAAAGTTCAGCATGTTCACTTATGCTCCGACTATAACATAAGCCAAGCTGACCTCATTTTATATGAGGCCATTTTATACTCAAATATACCACTGAGCTTTATTTTATCTGTTGTAGTTTCATTATTTTTGGCCAAATCTGAAATGAGAGCATTCAGGCTTCTGAGCTGCCTGATAGAGGGGAATTTAAAAATGGAACAAGGTTCAGAACTGACTCCTCCGCAGGATACATAATTTATTTTAAAAGATAGGCTTCTAAGCTAGCACAAAGAAGCACTGCTAATGTGTTCCTGTCCGGAATGCACATTTTAATTGTCTGAACTTCTACTGCAAACGGAGTTTCAATTCTCTCTTTCAATAGGGAGCGATATCATAGTTTGTTAATTTTGGCAATCACTCTCTGGGTAGGTTAGTTTTGTAACACACCACAACTGGCAAGTGAAGCGATTAGGAAAATTATCAGTGTCAAGCAACTGTCAAGCAACGAAAGGCAAGATTTCTTGCACTAAATCTTCCATTCCCATTGGTTCCTGTAGGGTTTTATATCCATGATGCAAAACAGTTTTTAAAAGCAGCTGATGTTGGACGATGAAGCAGCTCTTTGATGCCCCATTGCTCAACACAGTTATTGCACTGATGACTCTCCAGTGGGATACTAGTTGCTAGAATAACTTTGCTGTTTAGAGAGGTGCCCAAACCAAAACTCTGGATTTGAATGCCCGTTAATCAAGGAATAAAGTTTTAGCACCTGATTCTGAGTTTATCTCTGCGGTTGATAGGTGGCAAAAGGAATGGTAGATCGTCTTCGCCGTTTGTCAGAAAATCTCAGTGAGACTGTTCTCAAGGGGAGCTCATTGGCTAAGCTGCATAACTACATTTTCAGAAGAATTAATCAATCAAATTGTCTGTAATTACAGAGTTTAGCACACTTAGAAAGGTAGTAAAATTTCAGCATCAGTCTGCTGTCTTCTTCTGTTTCTACACCCTATTAGTCCAACGGGATTTCTTACTTTTCTCTGGGACATTGAATATTTGCTTCTTGCAAGCGAAAAATAGCAGCCTTGATGGAAAAATCACCTGATATGTTGAGGTAGGTCCTGCCTTCCTGAGAGTCACAGTAGCTTAACAGCTAGGGCGAGTGCTTGTGCATGCTATACACGTATTTTAAAGATATTTTTAGTGATTTGGGTTATAATGATACTAGTGTTAATGCTTACCCATTCTGTTCTGAAGAGCAGTGCGATGAAGAAGGTATACCTATTTTTTAATTGGGGTTTTCTGTCGAATCTCATGTAAACAAAGCCAAACTCCACTGAACTATGTAAATAGGATCCATGCCAGATTAATTTTGTAGGGTTTAGGGTTGCTTGCGAACATCACAGACATTGCCTAGCAGCCGGGCTCCCCAGCACCCCAGAGGAAGGTGAGTAACACAATGGAGAGTACGTACTCTCCATTATGAACTCTACGTAGGAGTCTTCCATCTTCCTGGAAGATTAACACTTTTTCTTTAGCTCCAGAGAGGTAAAAGATACTCTGTGGGAGAATTCAGAAAAGGAAGCATTCATTTGAATTGAAAACACAGGCAGGAAAATGCATGACATTTATAGCACAACAGTTTATTTCTAAGGGATTAGCTGATGAGATTTTAGGAATAAATACGATGTACATTAGGTTTAGAAAAGGCTTTTCCCTAGATTACTATAAGAACATTATGCCATTGATTTCTGACACTGGATTTGTAAACTGAAAATGTAGTGCTGAATCAGTAAGCACAGCTTTCGTGGAACTTAAAAATCGTCTGATGCAGTAATTGTTTCAGCTGTAACTCTGACACCAGCAGGAGTACGGGAAGTGTGGTTTCTGCTCTAATTGCACAACGACTGGGCTGACTTTATTAATTTCAATGTAATTCCATTGAATTAATGAAGCTGCATTAGAAGAAAATTCTTTTCTGGTCTAATTTTCAAGTGGGTCTTTCTTTTTGTTTTTTTGAACCAAAGATAATGGTGAGGTAGCTGTAGTGGTTGCATCTGTAAATGCTCATACTAACTTGACACCTCTATCACACTATATAGTGCTTCTTTAGGTGATAGAAATATATATAAGGAGGAGAACTCCTCAAAATACCTTTGAGACAGATCTGTGGTCATTGATTGTCAGAAAACAGGATTGATGCATAAGATTGTTTGTGAGAATACTGTTTGGCACAACTGTTTGGGAAAAAAACACCACTGAAACTAGTTTGGGATTAAAGCTGGAATAATTTTTTGCAAACAAGTCTGATTAACATATTTTAAGCCATCCTACTTGGCAGAAACTGTCCCTGCTTGGTCTTCGATCAATTTTTTCCATTTTAATGAAAAGAACAGTCATCTTCACATCTTGTGTGGACGTAGTAGAAAGAATTAAATACTTTCAGTAATAATAACAGCGAGGGAGATGCAGGAGTGATGTGCTGATACTAAAAACTCTCTAAGCTGCTCCTGCTTAGAGAAGGGGTAGTGGAAAGATAAGGTTGAAAGTAGCACCAGTTCTCTTCCTACATAGAAATGCTAGCACTCTTCTTACTGGCCTTACTGTCAGGCTTAACTCAGTGTTGGAAGAATATAGAGGAAAATGTGCTATTTAAAATCTTTGAACTCATTCAATGAAACAAAAGCCTGATGTTTCCTGCTACTGCAAATTCTTCACTGTCATCAAGATAAAGTTGACCTTCGGTAAACCAGAAACCGATCTTTCATCATCCTTTGGCGTTTGTGTGCTTCTTCCATTATTTCTTCTTCCTGTTTCTTCTCCTTTGGCCACTGGAGAAACAGATATGTATCTATATTTCTCCATATTTCTATCTTTTTATAAATACATATATGTTTTTTAATTCATGTATAAACATATCTATATATAAGTAACCTTGCAAAAGAAAACAATCATCAGTAACTAAAATTCACTTCTCTGGATCAACAGTGCCGAGTACCTGTCAGGAAGAAGAGAACCTCAAAGCACAGGAGAATTATCAGACTTTTTTTGAAGGCAAACTCAGGCAAACCAGGCCAGGTGCCCTCTCAAGACCAGCTCCCAGGACACAGGCAGGGAAAATGGCGTCTCAGGATGCCACCAACGCTCTGAATCATTCTGCCTTACCACTTATATTTTTAGGAAGTATTTATGTTACAGTAGAGCACAGGAGTGCAACTCACGATAAGGCATCACCGTGCAAGGCTCTAAAGCCAACTTAGTAGTAGCGTACCGACTGCCTAGGAAAGCTCCCATCAGCTTAGAAAGCCCTTAGCAAGGTCACTCCTGTAGCAGAAATTACTCATCCTCCCATCAACAAATGCCTTGTTAAGCTCTGAGATGTGTGGTAAGACACAGTAATCCCATTTTGCCCTGAAGCGTTTGGGAGTTAATAATTCTTGTAGAGAAAATCCACCTCATTCAATTCTCAGCGGAAATCATTGTCCACACAGCCACCAGATGAGTCCGGTGTTCATCTAGAGATGTTCCTTCAAAGGCACGACGAGTACTTCACGCTGTAGCTGGAATGTAATTCTGCGTCATTAACTCCTAAGAAGATAACCGTGAAGAGCACAACAGAAGGCCAACAGAAGCTGGTAAGCAGGCGTGGGGTACCAGAGGAACATCGCTCGGCAGCTCAGGTGTTGAGGAGCACGCTGGCTTCCATGTACAGAATGCTAGGTCCCATTTCTGGCACTCTCAGCTGCCCCCCCAAGAGAACCAGGGCCAAGCACGAGCTGGGAGCTGCTCACTTCTCCCACCCATCTTGCTGCCAACATGAAATGCCTCCTCCCACGTCCATGGCTCTGTAATGGTATAAGCCTACTCGAAGGGAAAGGGAACTCAGGCTTTTAGTGTCCCTGTCGCTCAGCTGCTCCTCTTTTAAAATATTGTGAAGGTTTATTTATTTCGTATTGTTTTAACGTTCAGATGCCTTAGTGACAGAGGCCTTTTACACAAATATTTGGAAGCTGTTCTTATGCGAGCTTTTAAAACTTATCTCCTCTGGAGTACTCCGGGGACCTAGACAGATTTATTCCCTTCACATATGCTTTCTTTCTCTCTCTCTTTCTCTGTTCCACCCCCTGCCCATGTTCTGTAAAACATATTAACTTCTTTGTCCTGAAAGGTATTTACTTTTAACTTATTCAAGAGATGGTCCTGAAACTCCGTAGCTACATGAATTAAAGATTATCTAGTCTCTAGAGTCGCAAACATTGCTATGTCACTTTGACTCTATAAGCGGGTACAAAAAAGACTTTTCCCTTCTTTTCAGTGACTCATTAGGCATTATTCTGGATGAAATGTCTCCATCCGCTGACTTACATATTTTATCGATGGTTATAAATATCTTGGAATGGGTACAAGCCAATCAAATAAATACATACAGCTGATTCCTTGCTCTTGAATGAGATCAAGGACAACCATAATCAACCACTTTAGAGCAAGAGTAAGATTTTGCAACTGACTCTTAAATTTTTATTCCACTATATTTTTAAAAAAGGAGGAAGTGCTTTTAATTCCTAGCTTATGCTGCCCCAGAGTTGTAATTATTGCACCACTTCTTTGGGTTTAATCTTTTTATGATCTTTTATGTCTTCGTGTATCTAGTTCATAAATTCCTGGACATTTTTTCTCACTTTGGATAACTTTACTTCCTTCTGGAATGGCAGATCTCCGTACCATGGAAATAAAAAATACGCTGTTGCAGAAGAGGCTGAAAGATTGATGAAGCACAGGAACTAATAAATTACATGGAGTGAGCATATCCTGCGTTTACTTCACATAATTCTTTAAAATTATTATGATGTAATGATTTTGTTTGTTCCATAAAGAGGGCTTTTGGCAAGAACTTGCCTAGTGAACATATCCTGGCATTAAGCCTACACCCGCTTTTTTTTTTTTTTTTCCTAACAGGAAAAACTGGCAAAAAAAAGAAAAAAGCCTATAAATGTGAGCCTGGGAGTAGGTCTGCTGGAGGACACCACCACTGCCTGATCTGCATGCTCCTTTATTGGGTTCATCCTCATTCAGGTAACCCACATGCTGTCTAAGAAACCAACCCCTGCAGAGTTGTGTTCTTCAAGTCAT
Organism: Calidris pygmaea; assembly: GCA_003697955.1. Lineage (NCBI taxonomy): Eukaryota > Metazoa > Chordata > Aves > Charadriiformes > Scolopacidae > Calidris > Calidris pygmaea. The sequence goes on along the minus strand of QJSC01021165.1, from coordinate 64,618 downwards.
TTCCCCCGGGTGACTGTTGCAGAGCATTCACCCTCAGTAACTTGGTATCTTTCAAGCGCCAAACATCTGATTCTGCCAAATCCAGCAACCATAGTCGATGAAGCTGCCCTAGGACAAACTAGGAAAAGATCAAAATTGGGTATCAAAATTTATCTGTACTACTAAGTTAAACTAGGACAATTTAATGCCATTAACAGTTACCAATGGTAAGCAAACAGTAGTAGAAACGAAGGCTGACTGGGTTTGCTATTTTTGGTTGTAATTTGTGTGAGTGTAGTTCCATAAACAGTCTCTCTGATTTCAGGAGAACTCTCCAAGTTTCTTCGGGCAATCGTGCATGCAGGGGCTTGGCATTATTTCTGGTTAAAGAAGCTTCACGCCTTGTGTCACAAATCTCACCTTTGAAGAAAGGATGCATTTAAAGGCAGACACAAAAGACTTCAACTGCAGAGCTCCAAACAGGAGGTTTACATTGAACTAAGGGTGGAAATGGTTTGGGCCCTTCCAGAAGCACCATCTGTTTCTAGGGCTGGTCATTGTTTGGATTATTTACGACCATAACTTTAAATTTATCTGGTTAACCTTTGGATAGCCTCCTAAAATAACTATTGACTCTTTGAGTTTTCAAAGTAATATATTAAGATGCGAGAGTTTAATGTTGTTATTATATGGGAAGGACCTCAAGCCTTTTTATGTAATATATCAATACCTATAAAACCGGGAAATAGCTATACTATCACACAGCAAAGAGAACCGCGTTTGTTGTTCACACCATGACCTATGCTAATTGAAATGTCTTCATGAGACAACCAGAAAAGGAAAGGACAGGCTTTTTTGCCTTTTTTTTTTTTTTGAGACTTCCCCTCCCTCACAGTACTTACTGCAATATTTATCTTCATCTTACGGTTCAGCAGAGAGAGAGGAGTAGATGGGATGAAGCCTCCTCCAAAAATAATAGGAAAGAAAAAGGGAATGGGTCTTGAGGATTCATGACTTGCATCAGACTTAAAATGGATGAAAAGAGATGGAAAAAAAAATCTTTTCCATATTAGCCTGTATGATCTCATTCTGTGCTACTAGAGGTGCTGGGGGTCTTTCCATTTTCCTTGAGGGATCAGGTCCCGCAGTTCAAAAATATTGTGCTAAAAAAATAATGGACAGAACCCGGGTTAGTTTTGCAAACATCCATCAAGGATGGTTCAAATTTAGGTCAAAAATAAGCTAGTAGAAATGAGTATCTGTGGGAAAGGTTTTGTTAGACTGAGGTAGTTTTAGTTGGAGTATAATTACACTTTTCATGCTTGCTAGGTTATGCATACCGATATATAGACTTCAGAATTAAAGAGCATGCACTTTCATGAATTTGTTTGTATTTAAAGGGCAGAACATGAACATTTCTAGAATTGATTCTTCAAAAAGGGTGAGACCACAATCTCATGTAGCTTTTGGCTCCTCGGCGTAACAGGCTAAAAAAACTCCTGAGATTAAAATAACACCTTACTGTTTCACTTTGGACTTTGTGGATTATTTCCAGTCTTGTTACAATACTCTGAATCCACACAGCACTCTACAAAATACACATTGATAAGGATGTTATTACTCATTAAAAAAAAAATAAAAATTAGAAAATATATTGCAAAGGCACATTAGCCTTCTCTTAGCAAAATAAGTATAAATTGAGGAAAACTTTTCAGTCTTCCTAATAGTGCACTGTGTTCCCCTTCCCGACAGAGAAAATATTCTTAAATTATGAAAATCTAAAAAAGCCTTTCTTCACAGTCATCTCCCTGCATTCCCCCATCAATAAAAAATAAATCCAAGGGAGATACTGCAGTACAGTGCTACAATCAACAATAGCCCCATCAACAATAGCCCCACGTATTTTTGGAGGAACTATACATACCTGGTAGAATAAATGAATATTAGATGAAGATTTTAAAAAATCATGAATTCAGGCCTCCCAGATGATATTGCAGAAAGATCTGATTGTTTCATTTGTGGGGAAAAAAAAAGCCAAAATGCTACACACCTAGCTTTTCTACCCATTCTATGATTCCACGATTCTATGATCTTTGTTACCCAAATTCACGTTGGCATAACTTTTTTAGCAGTCAATGAAGGCAACCAACCATGAGCAACATGAGCATGCTGAAGTCAAACACAGCGGGGGAAGTGAACCAGGCTGGTTGCAGCTGGGAGTCCACAAAAGGCACTCCGAGTTGTATCCTGTAAATCATATAATCTTCCTTTCTTATGCGTCTAAACCCTATAAAATAAATGTGTCCTATTAGACCCAAGCCATTGTGTTATTCTGTGATTCTAGTTCAGCTCCAGCGTAAGGCACAGTGGGATCATCTTGACTGATCACATTGATATAAGTTGATCATATTGTAGTGAGGGAAAAAGATGGGGGGTTTTAAGCACCCTTTGTCCTTGTGGTTCATCAGCTTCAAATAATGCATTTTACCCCGTGCGGAATCTTGCAAGACATATTTTTGTTCAAAGGGTCTTGCTGATTTGCTAAAGAAGCATGAAAACGTTTTGCAAAATTTCTTATGGAGCGGGCATGTGTTTTGAAGTTTGCCACACAACGAATACAAAACTACTAGTTATTTTTACATAACTTAATCTTCTACTACCGCCTAGTGGCCAAGATCTAAATGAGTCACTGTACAACTTCACTAGGTTTTCTATATGGATGCAGATATTTAGTAGTTATATATGTTAAAATATTATTTTCATTCACTTTTAGAAACTATATTACACATATTATATGTCCACATAGTAATAGTGTTGCCAAATATGGTGAAGACCAGAGAAATTTCCATGCTGAAGGACACTAATATCCATGTTGGCCGCTAATCTAGTGACTGAGTGCAGTCAATGTCAACAGGATCTCTGTTTTAATGTAGCTAGGGTTTGAGACAGAATGACTTTAAATATGAGCTGTAGAGAAGGACTTCAGCCATCACGTTTGAGATATCTATCAGTTGTCACCATTAGAAAGAAACATTCTTGGGGTAGATTGTATTATAAATGTCTGGTGAGGAGTTTCTTGCATCTTCCTACCAAGGTTTGTGGCCCAAACACTCATGGGCTTGGTGATGAATAGGGTTTATCTCGCTTGGTTTAACAGATCCAGATACAGTAAGTCCTCGTGCATCTATATCCCATCGATGGCTGTAGCTCCCACCCCTGGCTAAGTTCACAAAACCAAGCCCATGAGTGTATTAAGCGTAAATCACCCAGGAGGTCTAGGTTTTCCCCTTTCCTCTGAACCCCATGCCATGGATCCTAGCAGCAAGATACGACTTAGCAAGAAGTCAGGTTTTTTCAGAAGCTTAGAGGGAAACACTAGTAGTAAAAACTACTTCTGCAGCTGACAGTGGCGACAGCTAGTTGGATGAAAGGATTCCTTCTCAGGAAAATGAGCTTCCAGCTACTCACACCGCATAACTTTTTATTTTTGACATTTTGCATGCCTGCCACCACAGAAGATGCTCTTGCTACAACTGTCAGCGAACTTTGTGATGGCAGGAGTTGTGGTAGCAAAGAGCAATAGGAGTACACCCTGACTACTTCGAAATTTTTTAAAAATAAACAACGTGCCTGTACGTAAAACTACATATAGATAGAGAAATTTTAAATTAATTAATTCAGGTCTCTTCCCTAGAGGTTTCTGTAGCTCAGATCTGGCTAGAAGGACAAATTTTAGTATGCCAAGTTAGGTGTGGAAGAGGTGAAAAAAAAAAAAAAGTCGTTTTGTCCACCAGATGGCACTTCGTTATCGGGCTTCTGCGTTGAGAACACCACCTGAAGGCAAACCAAACTTTAGGTTATGGTTATGTGACGTTTGAAGCATTATTGGGCAAGGATCTGCCTGTTTCTGGAAACGTAATCTACCCATATCTCTTCTAGGGACGGGGTTTTGGTTTTAATGAAGGGAATGGGACTTCTGTCATTGACTTAAGAGAAAAGCCATTTGGCCTCAATTAGGCAGAAGCGTTAGGTGAAGGAAATCTATTTGCAGTGTGCAGGACAGACTATTTTTCTTCTCTCTGATTCGTTAGAAGGGCTATATGAGTGATACTGACTGATTTATATCTAATGCAACAGAGAAGGGAAATGGAAAAGGGGATAGTCACTGGCACAAACTCAGAACTGTGGATGATGAATATCCAAACAGGCAGCACAACTCATTCTGCAAGAGCTTCCTGCCCTGGTGGAAAACATCCTAGTATAGAACTCATAAACCATTATTTTGTTTCAGTTTTAGTCCAACGCACACAGTGTCTGATGTTCCTTTTCCACCCTACCAGCTGGGAGTTAGGCTGCAGACATTAGTATAAAGACATTTGTACTGTAGAAACGAGAAAAAAAATTAGCTGTGGTGGGGGCAGCACAGTTTAAGTTTATAAACTGTCCCTTTGCCAATCATCTGTGCAAACATCTGTAGTTTAATGTTGTTTAAAAAATGTTTTCTTCTATTCTGCCCAGTTTGCATGATTACGTATGAGTATGTTTAGATAAAGGCAGGAATGTAAGGTGTAGGGGATGTGCCAATATGCTGGTGGAAGCTGAAACTGTTTCTCCAGTGGAACAGATCCGCCTCCTGTGGCAGCAGCCAGTGCACCCCAGTATCCCCAGCCAATACACTCTCCAAGTGTCAGCTTCAGGCCAGAGCACCGTTAAAGCACAGCGTTAGCTCGTTATTTAAAGTCACCAGTTGGGAAAGTGTCTTGACAAGTAGTGTTAGGTCTCTTCCCACAGAAATAAGGCTTCTTTCTAATGATTTGTCAATTAAACCCAAAGAGAATCCATGACACACAGAAGGAGAGGCAAGATTTGGTTTGGGGTTTTTTTAGTGTCAGAGGTTTTGTCAATAGCTTCTTCTATAACTAGACCCTTTCAATCCTTTCCTCTCTTTCCGCAGCAGCTCTCTGACAGGAATAGCTCCCAGAAGCCACACCATGAGATCACAGAGAAGATCTGCCTTTGTGCTATGACCAGTGTCTGACACCGTCTCAGCTGATGATTACAGAATATTGTCTTGATGACAAGGAACTGGAGGAGAGGTTTCATTTCCCACAGGGTGGCCTTATGGTTCCGTTCATTGGCATCAAGTGTGACTTAGAACCATTTGTGCTTTGCTACTCCATTTACTTTCCAGGCTTCTCAAGAAAAGGTACACACCTCTGTATACATTAATGCTTGTTAAAATAATGAACCGTCTCCTTAGTGCAATACATGCACAATTATTGAACGTTTTCTCAATCCTGGGCAGGGTTGTTCTGCTGAAAAGGCAGGTTTTACTGTCTTGTAAGTGAGCTGGGAAAAGGCTTTGACTGGACAGTAATAATTGTAAGAACAGCTACAAGAAAACGACAAGTATCTCAGGTTCTCTTTCTTAGGGACAACAAAAGGTTTTGTCTTGTCAATGCACAAAACTGGCATAAAAGTCCTATTTACTATGACCGATTTTCTTCTGTTAAAGAGAACTGTTTCCAGGGCATTTGCTTAAATCAGCTTTTCTAGAAAGTGCACTTGTCTGCTAATCTACGCTGTGCACTAGGAATCTGCCTGACGCCGTACCATCGCTGGAACTCGATGCTGAACTGGAAATGATAGGTCCAATCAGTTTACAGTTGCAGAAATGAGCAGCTCAAGTAATAAGCAGCTCTCTGAAACACATCAGCATCCCGGAATCACGCTGTTGCTATTTGGAACACTTTGCTAGTGTCCTCATGATGAGTTTTAGCTGAGTTGTTAAAAGCAAGTACTGAAATGAAAACTGACACTCAGGTCTTGCCTACAGAGACAGTATATTTCTCGTAAATTTTGCTCTATCTGCTACGCCTTAGATCCTTAAGATGAGGTTCAATTATTCTAATTATCCAGCCACATTGAAAGTGTTTGAGGGCCTCTGCACAGATGTTCATTATACATCTCAGGGGAACATTGTCTGTTATAAAATCTTTCTGCAAAGGAACAATCTCTAACCTTCTTTTTTGCTGTCGTCTCCACCTCCCTTCATAGCTCCCATCCTGCCAGTTCCACCCTACTTCTACTTCTCCCTCAACCCAAAATTAATATTGGAATGCTTTACAAAAGGAATTAAAGACTAAAATTTTTTACCTTTACCAAATTCGCTCCAAAAAGTACTTCAGGAGTGGTACTCTAAAACTGGGAATAAGACTATACTTTACCATTGTTGCCATGGTGATCAAAATTAGGACAATAACCTTTTTTTAATTTTTCAGCCTGTACTTCCAATATACTAAAGAACTTGTTCCCTGGGCAGGGGATCTGATTAACTGCAGAACACCAAACAAATCTCTGAGCCACAAAAAAAGCAAAGAAATTAAAAGTTTGAGACTTTTACGACTGTATCTCCAAAGAAGAAAGAAAAAAAAAGGGCAGGGATGAGAATGTGCTCCTACTGAGAAAGAAGGGATAGGTGACAAAAGAGAGTAAGGATGAGGCTAAGACATGGACATACGGAAACAACATTTTAAGCTGATGAGAAGCAGTAAGTCACCGTAATGTTTTGGGACTCCTCCTAATGCCACCCAGCAGCAGGCTCTTGACCTGGGATCTCAGAGGAACAACACTACTGAGGAGTCATAGACCAATTCCCTTGACACATTGTTCCAGGCAAGTATTCTCCCTTCCAGACCTCACTTCAAAGGAAGGAGATTGGTGAACACTTGGTTGTTCCACCTTCAGCCCTGGAGCTGCAAATGACAATGTATTTTTTCACATTCTCCACACCAAGGCAAGGACTAAAAGCAAAGTTTTAGCTTACACACGTTTTTTTTACAAGACTGGAGGTGTATCAGTATGGTGTATTTGTGATCTCAATACAGCACTAAGTCTTATAATGTCTATATTTTCAGCTGCTTTCATCACTTAAGGGTTTCTTAAAGTGATATGCACTATTTGATCGCTATTTTAAAGGATTCAGTGGACATGCATACCATATCCAGTACTAAACCGTTGCATAGAACAATGAAAATCATATTCACAGTTCAGTGCAGCTTTTTAGCACGCGACCTCATAATTTGATGCCGTGATTTGGAGAAGTGCCTCTCTGTAAAGTTCATCAAGTTACAAAATCTCTCAGCTGACATTAAGAGAAAAAAGCCAATCAGACAGGAAGGACAGGAAATTCTAATTGAAAAACTAAGGATCATACGACTTGATAAGAAATTCAAAAGGAAGAAAAGAAGCACAAAAAGCATTGAATTGAGTGAGTAATTTGAATTTAAATGGGGTTTAGTTTAATTTCACAGCACTTGCCCTTCCAAACGTAAAGATCAGAGGCTTTATTAAATAATATACTTGGGAACATTTCAGCATAACAGTTTCTTAACATTTCTGACATTTTCTCCTTATTAAAATACTTCTAAAATAAAGGAATAAAATGTTTTGCTTTACACAATCAGGCTTTGCTGCTTTCGAATAATAACAGGTTCTTCTTATTCTTTCGCTTGGTCAGACCCTCCCTCATAGGACCATGATAAAACTGACACGGAATTTCTGTGGGAAGTGAGGTCAGGTTAAGGTGAAGTCCCACTTTTCGAATAAACAGTTGCAGTGTCAAAGGCGCTGTAATTTCCCATTAGACTTGTGTCACATCTGCAGCCTTTACTGTCAGTTCACCTCTCAAGCAATCAGAGATCACAGAATCTTCATGGCTGGAAAGGACCTCTGAGATCACCGAGTCCAACCACACACACATAAAAGACCACCACAATCCCAGGCACTAGAGCATGCCCTGAAGTGCCACCTCTACACGCTTCTTAAATCCCTCCAGGGATGGTGACTCCACCACCTCCCTGGGCAGGCCGTTCCAGGGCCTGACCACCCTCTCAGGAAAGTCATTCTTTCTTCCGACCATTTCCTCTGCTCCTGCCATTATTCCCTTGGGAGAAGAGGCCAACCCCCACCTCTCTACACCCTCCTCTCAGGGAGTTGTAGAGGGCAAGGAGGTCTCCCCTCAGCTTCCTCTTCTCCAAACTAAACATGCCCAGTTCCCTCAGCCTCTCCTCATCTGACTTGTCCTCTAGACCCCTCACCAGCTTGGTGGCTCTTCTCTGGACACACTCCAGCAATTCAGTATCCTTCTTGTAGGACATTGTCATGCTCCAAACGTTTCCTTCAAATATCAAAATGTGATGTTGTTGCCTGCTGCTCCTCTGACTCCCATTGCTCTAGCCACACCAACAATGAGTGGCACAGCTCTTTCTGGCAGCTGGCTTTTGGGACATGCTGGAACCGCACTTAGAAGGAAAGGCTACCGGGTGCTAAATCATGGAATCACGGAATTGTCAGAGTTGGAAGGGACCTCTAGAGATCATCCAGTCCAACTCTCCTGCCAAAGCAGGGTTGCCCAGAGCACATCACTCAGGAGCATCCAGGCGGGTCTTGAAGATCTCCAGAGAAGGGGACTCCACACCCTCCCTGGGCAGCCTCTTCCAGGGCTCTGCCACCCTCACCCCAAAGAAGTTCTTCCTCACATTGGAGTGGAACTTCCCGTGTTCTAGCTTGTGCCCGTTCCCCCTCGTCCTGTCACTGGGAACCACTGGAAAGAGTCCGGCTACATCCTCCTTCAACCCACCCTTTAGACACTTGTCAGCATTAATAAGGTCTCCCCTCAGCCTTCTCTTCTCCAGGCTAAAGAGCCCCAGCTCTCTCAGCCTTTCCTCATCAGGGAGATGCTCCAACCCCTCCATCATCTTTGTTGCCCTACGCTGGGCTCTCTCCAGCAGTTCCCTGTCTCTCTTGAATTGGAGACCCCAGAACTGTCTCCAAGAAGGTCATCATACAGTTTAAACAAAACTTGGGATTAACAACAGGCATGGGTTTGGCAGCTTGCCTCTTTCTTGATGAGGTGTCTTAATTTAATGAGCTTCTCTCTCTTAAAATCACTGCCCTGAGTTTGTCTTAATTGAATGGCTATTTTAGCATCTGTTAGATCAGCAAAGCTGGTTCTAATGGGCTGGTCTCCATGAGATTGGATTGGAATAAGCTGTCTTACTATGAATGCTGCAGGATAGCTGTCCAGAGTAGAAACCCCATTAAAAATAAAAAAAATAGTTTTACTCCAGTACTGTTATATTCTTATATTTTTTAGAGTTAAAGACCTATGTAGATTTAGTAATTTAAAAGGGAGGAATGAGGACACAATCAAGAACATAAAACTTAGCTTTTAGAGCTTTTCACTAACTTGCTTTTCCATTGTTTTTCTCCTTGGAATTAGCCGTTTTCTTTCCTTTTTTTTTTTTTTTCTTTTGACAAGCAAAACAAACATGGGGACTGGAGCAGTCGTACGATTCTTTGGTGGCAATAAATATGCTGCGTTCTGTTTGGATGTCTCCCCTGAATACAAAGTACAAAAATAATCTGAAAAGGCAAAAAATCCTAGGATATTTTAAAAGCTAAAAGGCTTCAGTTGTTAGTTTTATTATGAACTACACCAGCTCTCCATAATTAGACGATAAGTCATCTAGGCATAGGAAGTCTTTTCATTGTGTCTAAGTACAACCTCTACTGAAGCCGGATCGCAATCCTTGAGTGTCTCTTAAAGACTTAATAGCTGTTTCTCTAATGTAACTTCATAATGATCTTTTATACTAGCTCTCCAACACTGATGTGGAAGGAAAAAGAAAATAAATTTTAAAAATAGTAGTAATTTCAAATCAGCACTCATTCAGTACTCTAAGTATCTTAATAGGTAATATTTAAGCCAATTTGCTCAGGAGATGAGGAACAGAAGGCTTAAGAGCCATGAAAATCTCAATTATTTGGGATTTGTTTAGGGTTTTTCCCTTCATATTTCTGAGTTTTTCCTTTCCCATTTACTGTATTTGTCTTTTGTTGCCCTGAGGAGAAACTGTAGTAGCAATAGTAGCTTCTTTGCATTTTTTTAATTAAATTCTGAAAGGCGCCAGATGCTTCCATTTGCAATCTCCCTTTCTCTTACTACAGCACAGAGGAGTTAATCTTATAGTAGGCTTTAGCTTACTCTGAACCCAGCCTGGGGCAGTGTTAATTAAGTCTTGCTATTTAGTTAAGTGTAGCCTGTCATCACAACAGGTCTCTGCTGCATTGCTTTGCATTGTTTTTTCAATCCAGTAGAGAATTCTGAGATTTTAGTTCTCTCCATAGTTTCAATTATTAAAGACTTGATCTGTAATAGTTTCTTCTTGTCCAAAAACTAAGCGTTATTATTTAGTCCTTAGGAAGCACCTCGTTCGGTCATAGTGAAATGTAGATAACTAGGGCTTGAAGAAACAGCAGGAGAATTTCAAAGGATGATGGTTCACACGACTTTAAACCAGATTGAAAGGTTATTTAGGTGCCCAAGTAGGTGTTCTCTGGGCTTTTCACAAACATCTCCGGCCACTTTTAAAAACCCCAGTGTGCTCTTGTCTTCATCCTCAGGTGTCTAAACACTTCTTGGCGATGTTCTTGCGTCTTGCATCCTCTTTCCAAGGGTACTGCCTTATTAAGTATTTAGGGAGCTGAGATTGTTCAGCCTGGAGAAAAGGAGGCTGAAGGGAGACCTTCTCGCTCTCTACAGCTACCTGAAAGGAGGGTGTAGAGAAGCGGGAATTGGTCTCTTCTCCCAAGTCACAGGCGATGGGACAAGAGGAAACAGCCTCAAGTTGCGCCAGGGGAGGTTCAGATTGGATATTAGGAAGAATTTTTACACTGAAAGGGTTATTAAGCCTTGGAATGGGCTGCTGAGGAAGGTAGTTGAGGCACCATCCTTTGAGGTTTTCAAAAGACAGGTTGACATAGTGCTTAGAGATGTTTAGTAATGTGGGTGGCTTTCAATATGGTTTTCTTTTGCTTTTTTTATCAGAGTTAGGTTGATGGTTGGACTAGATGATCTTAAAGGTCCCTTCCAACCTAGACAATTCTATGATTCTATGATTAAGCAAGTCAAATGTTAGGCAGCTATTTTGGCACATACTCCAGAAACAGCCAATGAATCCACAGCCTCTCCTTTTCATAATGCAAAGTTTATCCAAATAGTCAGCGGGGCAGCTGGGATGCAAATCACTTCCCAGGTACATCCTCAGGCTGACAAATGAGGGTTTTTTATCATTTTACCTTTTTCCTCCACACTTCTGATTCCTGTGGGAAGAAAATGTGGGCCCACGAGCCAGAAGAGACCACCAGAGTGCTCCGACTGGCTGCTCACCGGTGGGACTTGGGCACTCAGTAAACAAGAGACCGCAGTAGGAAAACATATCCTACTCTACCTTCCTGTCTCCCAAGATGACCCTCAGATGTTCACAGAGATTTATACATGGTCGAGTTGCAGACCCAGAACTTTATGTAAAGGAAAGACTTAAATAATTTTTAATAACAAACATTTGAGAAAAACTTGCTCTGCTTGGGAACAGTTAGCAAAGAAGAGAGGTAAAATTCATCAGATAAATTATCCATTATGAATTATTCACATAATTTTATGGAAAACTTTAAATTAGTGCAAGATAAAGATCCTGAAGCACAAGAGTGAGAACTTCAAATAACCAGGCTTTGTTAAAAAAAATAATAATTGTTTAAAGCATATTGCTTAGGCCTTTCTGAGTTATTATGAGTCTCATTATAAGAACGTTCTGAGTTCACTTGGGTGAACTTTATCAGATTTGTAGTTACGTTACATTAATTACAGAAAAGGAAACTGGGGCCACATAAACTGAAGTAATTGCCAAGCACAGCCCTGAGTCCTCAGGCCTAGCTTGAGCCTTACACACACACACACACACACACACGGAGCTCCCTCAGAGGCTGCTATTGTCAGAAAATAAAATACTGTCTCTACTGCAGGCAAAAAAAAAGCAAAAAAGGCCCAGCCAGGCTAAAAACAAAACATGAATTGTGTGGTGTTTTTTGTCAGTCGTTCTCCCACTCTCTGTTCATCTGCCCACCCTGGGGTGCTAGGAAGCCTTCTCAATGAAATACTTTGAGTAAGGCCATTCTTCTTCATTTCATCCCGTCTACCTCGTGCTCAAATAAATTCATTGCTATTTCTTGGAGAAAACTGGGTTACTGCAATCGCTTTTGCTTGCCTGGATGCTCAGGAATATCAGGAGTTATCGTAATCTCTCCCAGTTCTAACAAAAAGAGCTTTTCTGCTGCCACATACCTAGCATCACCTTTGTTCTCTCTGTAGTTCAGTTTTATATACTCAGAATCACTTAAAAACCATAATTCCTTTGTCCACGTGAGATTTAACACACGTGCACACACAAACCCACTCCGTACGGCATCCTGCTGTTCTGGCCCATCCTTACTTGCACTTAGACAAATGACAGCACCAGGAGCCCCGTTGATGAAAGCTTGGGTTTTATTTTAGCCTAACAAATTTTACATTATGAGCTCATACTTGTTAAAGTGCCCATAGCCTAAATGTCCTTGTCCTCAAAATGAAAAAGCGAAAACAAAAAAGCAGGTTTTTTTCATGTAAACACACAGAGATTCTTGGTGGAGACGAGGAAGCATAATCAAACGTTGGGGATGAGGTTAGAGATCCATCATGTGAAGTGTTCGGCACCAGTGCCTCATGAAGGAATTTCCCTCTCCTTTTTCTTTCTCATGCCTCAAGCCGTTTGCTTCTGTTCCTATGACTCAAAGCATCGTTCTGGTTTAGTGGCAAGAAAACCGTTCATGGGACTAGGCTAGGAATGATCACGAGCCCTTGATAATACTTGGCCAACATATTTCACCACCCCTGGAGGTATTTAACCACAGGTAGACGTGGTGCTTAGACGCTGTTAAGTGATGGTTTTGGCAGTGTTAGGTTGATGGTTGGACTTGATGATTCTATGATTCTGTGATTCTATTTCTATGGACCCCTCCGCGGTGTGCAGGACCAGCTGTGGGAGGGCAATGGGCCACCAGGAGAGGCGAGGAGGCACTTGTGGTATGGCACCACTAATGGGTATGCGCTGTAAAGACAAAGCACCGTATTAGTAATCCGTCAGACCTATTTCAGCTTAAGAGATGAACTGAGAAAACAATTTTATTGCTACTGAACACAGCAAAGAGGACTGCAAAAAGAACAGGCTGTATTACTGTGGAGAGCTGCCGAGAGCACAAGAGCTTTGTGAGCGGCAGCTCTCAATTGGACCCACACTCCCAGTGTCCTGCAGTAATAAACAATAATTTATTTATATAAATAAATAATTTATTTATATAAATACACTGCTGTGAATTTAGACTGTCTATACATTTTCAAAGCTTTTTTTTTTTTTGGCTGCTTTGAGCTTATACTGCAGTGGAGTAAATGCTTATAAAAGGCTCATGGCAAGAAAAAATATCAAAACTCTCTTCTCAAATGGTAGCTAAAAAGAAAGGTCATAAATTAAGAAACATCAGAGAGATTGAAGTAAGCAAAACTAAGGTTCTATTTTGCAAACCTTCTAATCCTAATAGGGGTAGAGATAAATATTGATCATGCAAGCAGGCTGTGCAGAAAATCAGGCTTTCATCAAGGATGATAAATTAACAGAACCTAATAATTTAATGAAAGAAAAAAAAAAAGCGGGGGGGGGAATTTAGACTTGATAGCAAGGAAGGAGCCTTTTGTCAGATTTTTTTTCATGTTGTGAAATAATATCCAAGGGAAATGGCAGACTTCACTTGAGACATAAAAAAAAAAAATAAAAATTAGACTGGCAAATGCATTAGAAAAGGTACTGCAGAAAACTACCCTCAAATGCTCCAGGTGACCTTTTGTAATAGAACTTCTCCATTACTGTTTTGTTTCTCTCTTTCTGAGCCTGTATATATGAGCCCATATATATTTTGCTTTGGCCCTTAAATGAGATTGCATGATATACATCAACTGTTGGAGAATAGGGATTGCTAATGGGGGCTGATCTTCAATGTCCTTTTGTCATTATACACGGAAGAAAAAGGAACCAAATTAATTGTTTCATTTCATTTTTATTCAGTATACTCTAATATATTTTCATGTTGTGAATTCCAATTTCTCCCAGTTCACTTTGTATCCAGTTTAGGAAAAGCCATTTCTTGTATTTCTTAATATGCTTGAAGGATCTAAGGAAATTACAGAATTTAACAGCTTTACCTCAAAAATCCATGTAAGAGCTCCAATGACCACCATAAGCTGCATGGTCATAATGGGCAAATTGTCTGAGAGTTTAGAGAATTTACTTATATTAACATCTGGAATATAAAGTAGATAAAACCCATCAGAGAGTTTGAAATGTTCCATTCATCAGTAAATCCATTATACTGTACAAAACCACATTGACCCCTTCCCAGTTACGACAAAAGTTTCCATTACTAGAGGTTTAAAGAACCTCTGTCTTTTCCAAGCCTTTTAATATTTAGATGAACTCTGTAGTTTGGAAAGATTCAGGATTAAACCGTGCACTCAGCAATCTGAGTGAATCTCATATTGAAGTCAGTTATATCTGTTAGATGCATAAAAAGAGAAAAAGAATAGTTGGTTGCGAGTTTTTTTTTCTGAAGGCCTTGGCCACAAAGTTGGCTGAGTCACCACTTATAGGAAATGGCAAGTAGCAAGCAGGTAAGAACTTAGCACATCCGTTGTATCTTGTCCCCGTTCTTTCGGAGTCCCCCCAAGGGTAAATTTTGTGCTGAGAATAACCCCAAGGGCCCAACTTGGTCTGGAGAAGTTGCAAGGATGCGGTTGTGTATCTGTGGAATCAGGTAGTACACTGGGCCAGTCGTGTAGGCTGGTGGTAGGTATTCATGCCAGTTTTCTGCCAGCTGAGAAAGAGGACAGACAGTACAGAATCATAGAATCATTCAGGTTGGAAAAGACCCTTGGGATGATTGAGTCCAAACATCAACCCTACTCTACAAAGTTCTCCCCTACACCATATCCCCCAACACCACATCTAAATGACTCTTAAACACTGTCTCTCTGAAGAACTTTTTCCTAATGTCCAGTACCTGGAGCGCATCGAGAGAAGAGCCACCAAACTGGTGAGGGGTCTAGAGAAAAAGTCATAAAAGGAGAGGCTGAGGGAACTGGGCATGTTTAGTTTGGAGAAGAGGAGGCTGAGGGGAGACCTCATTGCCCTCTACAAACCACTACCTGAAAGGAGGGTGTAGAGAGGTGGGGGTTGGCCTCTTCTCCCAAGGGAATAATGACAGGAGCAGAGGAAATGGTCTGAAGTTGGGGCAGGGGAGGTTTAGATTAGATCTGAGGAAGAATGACTTTGCTGAGAGGGTGGTCAGGCCCTGGAATGGCCTGCCCAGGGAGGTGGTGGAGTCCCCATCCCTGGAGGGATTTAAGAAATGTGTGGAGGTGGCACTTCAGGGCATGCTCTAGTGCCCGAGATTGTTGCGTTAGGTTTCTTGGGGTTTTTTGTGTTTGTTTGGTTGGGGTTTTTTTGTGTGTGTATGGTTGGACTCGATGATCTCAAAGGTCCCTTCCAACCATGAAGATTCTTTGATTTTGTGATACCTGCTCTGGCATAAGACCTGTATAAACACTGATAACCAATCAAAATTTGTTGACCTACTTAAACCAGCAAGCTTTCTCTGTGCTACGTGGCTATGGCCTTTTCGATCTTGAATTAAATGGCCTAAAACTGGTTTTATTATATCACCAAACCACAGCCTTGCACTCTGGCAGGCTTCGTCTATGCCTTCAGGCCCTCAAGGCAGGCGGCTGGGATGGGGACATCCCGTCCCAAGGGCAGGAGCAGCTGACATCCCAGGGCCCTTGATGCCCCAGCCATGACAGCACTCTAAGGAGACCCTAGCGAATGCCAGGGACATGGCGGGGGGCAAAAAAGCGCAGGATGAAAGGGATACAGTCCCCTGGGCAACAAGACCGATGTAAGCACTCTGTCCAGCCTTGGCCACGTGCGATCCCCGTGGTAGCACGCCTTCCCTCAGCTGCCTTTGATCCCACCACAGAAATACTGCCCTCACTATCCAACCCGGCGCCCAGGCCCTGGAAGTCTTTGAACCTCAGATGGCTGGAAGCCAAAAGAATACTCTCCAGGAGTGTATTCCTGTGGTATCTGTTACTCCATCCCCAGCACCTACTACTGTTGGTCACGGTTAGAGAGCAGGTACCCATCGAGAGGGAGGTTTTGCCCCTGGGCACTGGGGCTCTTGCCCCCAGAGGTGCTCCCCCTTCTAATACACCTTTTTGTGGTCCACAAACCAGCCAAGATTTATGGATTTAAGTGTACTGAAAAGCTCACTGAAAGGGACACCTAATCAGTGCTTTATTTAAGACTTTTTTTTTTTTTTTCCAGAGAGGATTTACCGAATGTCAGTACTCTGCATGACACTCCATTTCTTCACAAATCACCTGAGGAGCAGAGGGCCTGCAGGATGTTTGACGGAGTGCTGCTGAGCACTCACATTGTGCACAGAGATGTATCACCAGGGCCCTCGGTGGTGAAACCCATAGGATTTTAATCTATGGGGTCCAGTATTTCCCCACGCCAGCAGGATGGCAACGTTTTATGGGGACCGCTTCAACACCTTGGTTGTGTTCAACACAACCACTCTGTGCTCCAACACCTTCAACAGTCCTGATGTGGCTCCAAGGCTGTCCCCATTCCTGAGAGAAACCTTACTAACAAATGGGTCACGGACCAGAACTCTGGGCAACAAATTAGTCAAAATCATCAGTGAAAACTGCTCTTGGCCACCCTGCACCCCGGGGAGCAGCCGGAGCCACCTGCTCCATCAGAAACGGGAGCTGCGGCCCAGCACAGGCCCCACCTCAAACACTGTGTCCAGTTTTGGGCCCCTCACCACAAAGAAGACATTGAGGGGCTGGAACGGGTCCAAAGAAGGGCAAGGGAGTTGGTGAAGGGTCTGGAGAACAAATCTTATGAGGAGAGGCTGAGGGAGCTGGGGGTGTTCAGCCTGGGGAAAAGGAGGCTGAGGGGAGACCTTCTCGTTCCCTCCAACTCCCTGAAAGGAGGGTGTAGCCAGGGGGGGTCGGTCTCTTCTCCCAGATAACAAGCAATAGGATGAGAGGAAACGGCCTCAAGTTGTGCCAGAGGAGGTTTAAGACTGGATATTAGGAAAAAAATTTTTCATTAAAAGGGTTGTCAAGCATTGGAATGGGCTGCCCAGGGAAGTGGTGGAGTCGCCATCCCTGGTGGTGAGTAGACATGGCGCTGAGGAGACATGTTTTAGTGGTGGACTTGGCAGTGCTGGGTTAATGATGGCTCAATGATGTTAAAGGTCTTTTCCAACCTGAACGATTCTATGATGATTCTCTCTCTGCAGAGGCACCACCAAGGGAGCCAGACACACCGCCGTGTGGTGGGCACATCTTCCCTGGCATTTCGCTCCTCCATGCCCTCCCTCCACCCCCAGAGCTTTGCTGGACACAAAGACTTATCTCCTGGATTTGCTGTTCCATTTCCTTCTTCCTCGTGTGCGTGAAGGAAAAGAGGACCAGCCTCAGAAGAGCAAGGCCAGTGTTTTCTCTCTTTTTTTTTTTTCTTTTTTTTTTTTTTTAATTCTGGGGAAGAAAGGGGGAAACCGCCACATCTCCTCCTGCCAAGAGGCCGCCGGCCAGCCATTCCTCCCGGGGACACACCGACGGGGAGCGGTGCTGACATTAACCCGTTAGTAACACCTGGTGTTAATTGTTCATAAAAGGTCGAGATAATGGGGTTGGGGGGGTGGGGAATGTGTTTTAATTAGCAGCGGTCTACTCCAGCCGAAGGCCCTCTCGGCGGCTCCCGCTCGGGGCGGGCCCCAGCGCCCGCATCCTCCCTCCCTCCCTCCCCCCCGGGCCCCCGCATCCCCGGTGCCAGGGGCCGCCTCCTCCGGCTCCCCGCCCTCCCGCCGCTCCCCGGGACCCCGTGACGGTCCCGCCCCGCCGAGGCGGCAGCGGCGGGGAGGAGAGAGAGAGAGAGCGACAACGAGAGCCATGGGCTCGGCGGCGGAGCTCCTGCTGTTGCCGCCGCCGCCCCCCCAGCCCTCGCCGCTCGGGGAAGCCGGGGCGGCGGCCTCCGTCCGGTACCGGCGGCGACCGGAGGAGCAGGTGGGTGTCGGTGGGTCTGGCAAGGCGGGACGGGGGCCCCGGGGATGGGGCGGGATATGTGCTCCCCTTTATTCCTCCCACACTTTCTTCTCCCCTCCCCCCCCATCCGGTCCCCCCGGGTCTTGCCGTCGGGCAAGAGGTAAACCCTAAACGCCGTTTTGATTCATTTTCCCCGGCGTTTGCCCCCCTGCCGCTTCGTGGGGTCGCCCCCGAGAGATGCTGGGGGATCCCCCCACCCGCCCGGCTTCCCTCCGAGGCGCTGGTTCTGCGTGGGAGGGGGTGGGAGGCGGTGTACAGGGGGTGGCCCCCGCGCTAAATCCGCGCTGGAAGTGTCTGGGGTGCCGTGGACATCCCCGGGGTTCCCCCTCTTCTCAAGGCTTAGCTTGTTCACTTAAACATTTTCAGCTTTCAGTCTCTTTATTACTTATGAGATAGAACGTATCGCAGTTGGAGAGAAAAGAATCCACCCAAACTCTTTTTTTTTAACTCGTTTGCCGTCTCTAGGACACGCGGGTTCATGGCGTGGTGGGTGGAAGCGGGCTTCTTGCTTAGGAAATGAAAAAATTGGAAGGAACCGTGTGGGTTTTCTCTGTTGTTAATTGTGAAACGCCTTTCCACGCGCTCTTTGTTTTGCCGACAGCGTTGTCCCCCTGCTTAGACAAAGGCAGCGTTCCTAATGCACCTTTATTGATGCTTCATCTAAAGAAAAACAAAGAACACAACCTTTTTCGTATTCGATACTTCAATGTAATGATCCCCTTTGAATGCCTTGAGCAACCTGAAATGCGCTAAGTAAGAGAAATGCACTAGCACTAATAATTGCAGAGGGACAAACAGAGCTGCTGGAGTACATCCCAAAGTAATTTCCAGACAGATTTGTTTGATTTGTTAATTATTTCTGTTGGAAAATCTTGTAAGATGGTTGTGACTGCACTCGACCGTAAGAGAGCCCTTTCTCAGCTAGAATAGCTTAATGTTTGAAAGTGTCTGGTAGCACGTGCCTGGACATTACAGCTAGAAGCAGGCCACTTCTGACAGAATTCAGAATGCTTGAGAATTCACTTGGCGACCATTTACGTAAGTGGGTCCCTTCCCATCTTCTTGGTCCCTTTCTCTAAAAAAAAAAATAAAAAATAAAAAAAAAAAATGGGACAGAGCAGTGCACCTACCCAAATGTGGGGTATGGCTGGATGCTCTGAGAGGTGCAGCAGTTCCCCACGCGGTGTCCACGAGTCCTGCTGCAGGATATTGCAGGAGGAGAGTCCAAAATATTCCCTGGTTCTGGCTGCTGCCTTCCTTCCCTGAAAAGTCAGTGAGAAAAGCGGCGTTGGATCATCTTGGATGCTGCCAAGGGAGCTCCCTAAAGGTTAGCCTGCTTCTCTCAGCAATGAGTGTGTTGGTGTGGTTTCAGGGGTCGATGTGGGCTGAAGAACTGCATTCCGATGTTGCCTACGCAGGGTTTAAAATGAAGTTGGTAAAGGTGCTGCTTGGGTGGCCACCAGCACGTTGGGCAGAGAAACTCTCTTCCCACCCTTCTCAGGCACAGGTAGCGGTGGTGGCCTTTTCTGACAAGTCGGGGGTGTAACGTTGGGATAGTGAGGCAGAAATATTAAATGGGCTGTGAGAAAAGAAAGAGAAAGTCCTTCCTGTTTACAGGAAATGTTTCACTGTCATGGTGTGGAATATCCGTTTTTCTGCATGCTGAGATGCCAGCAGCTGGGCAAATAATAAACTAGGTTTGGAAATAAGGAATATCAGTTGCCTTTATGCATATAGAATGTGAATATTGCATTTAATAACAGTAAAAATAATCATGGTTTGCTGAATAAATAGGAGTATTGTATTTTTACGTGTAGGGAAGAGCAAAGCTAGGTGAGGGTTTAGCAGTACGTATACTTGCTGCAAACTTTGACAGAAAGCCCCAAATTCTCTTTTTTGGGAGAAGCACGGGCACAAAGCTTGATTGGAAAGGATTAGGTCATCAAGCCTGGTGGCGTGCTGTCGCTTCTTTGCTTTCATGTGTGTGTCCAGATTTCTCTCAAAATAATCAGGTCCCCCTGCCCTTATGTTCTTATGGAGGGGCCTCTTGCTGAACCCTGCCATTCCAGTGGGCAGGAATGCTGTTTCCAGGCTGGAATCCCTCGTGGAGGCCTTGAGTTGCTGCTGTGTTTGCCGAGGGTGTTTGCACTGGTAACGTATCTGCCTCTGCCTGTGCTCTCCTGTTCCGTGTTCTCTTCTGAAGTGGAACTGTGCATGCCACCTTGGTGTTACATGCCCTGCAAAAGAAATGGGTCAAAATCTGCTTTTATGATGATGTAAACTCTTGCTTCTCTCAGCTAGTGTAAAGTAAAGTCTGCGTGAGTGCAAATCCTTTGGCCTTTTTTGAGAGGGTTTTTTTTTTTTTTTGTGAGGGTCTGGGGTTGGTAACCTGGGTGTGATTTGTTTTTTTTTTTCCCCATTTCCTCCAAAACAAACTCAGTTTGTGTAAGACCGTACCTAGTAACATAATGCTAAAAGAATACATTCCTGGCAAGCAGGATGTAAATAATAATGTACACAACCTTTAAGATTTTTTTTTTTAAAAAGACTGTACTCTGTAGGAAATAATCTATTTATTTAATGCCAAACACTCTGGCTTTTATTTTCTATTGAAGCTTATTATTATGTTAGCAAGGACACGCTTAATGAAATTACTGACAGGTACAGTTTTAAAAGAATAGAAGGATCTGCTACTAAATGCTATACATAGCCCTTGGAATTCAGTGTTGCAATAGGCTATAGAATTACCTGCTTCAGTGATTAGATTTAAAAGCTGAACTAGATGATGGTGTGATTAACATCCTTTGTAGGTTTGCATGCAAAGATGAGAATAATTACCCTTTAGTCTTCGAAGCGCTGCAGAACCTGGGTAGTTTATTCCACGTCTCCTGTATCAGGTTGCAGGTGGTCACAAGTGGTACATGAAGGCACCGAGAGACTCAGCTGCTCCTGAAGCCATGGGTGTAGGTTGCTGCTGTCCCCACAAGTTCACAATTTTTTCCTAACTGGTGATAGTTATTAGTCAGACACCCAATTTGTCCTGTATTTTCAACATTGCAAGAGTTGGGGACCTCAAATCTCCTTCCCTAACCCACTTTCTAAAATAGGTTAGCCTTCGTCATATTACTACAGTCTAAATCTCATCAACGCCTCTAAATTAAACCACAAAGTAAGACCAGAAAGATGGAACGCATGCGAGTGTGCGGTAATAAAAGGTGAGGCAAAAGTCCTGGGTTACAGTAGGGGGTGAGGTGGTGGCAGCAGGAGACACAACACCTGCTCCATCCATCGGGGACTTTGAAGCTGAGCTGTTGTTCCTGAAAACCGTGGCACTGTGGCTCTCTTCTCTATGGGAAATTGCCTGTCTGGGCTGTAATGGGGTTTAGGCTTCTGTAATCTGTAAGTTGAAGGCAATGGGAAGATTCCCAGTTGCTTCAGTGAGGCCAGGATCTCCACCTCACGCCGGTTGAGGATACGTAGGATCCGAAGTGCTGCCCAACAGCTAAGCTGAAACCAACACTTCTACTAGAAAATGTCTAAATGCAGAGTTAATATGTGATACATCTATTAGCAAGTAGATAAATTAGCTTAGACAATTACCTTTTCATTAACCTGAGTCTGTAATCCTTCGGGATGCTTCGTTATTATTTTGAATAGTGTTTTGTCACTGTAAGTGAAGTATTTTATCTTCTACTAGATGGGTTCAGATTTAGAGAAGCTATTACAACAAGGTTTTGGTGTTGCCTGTTGTGAATTGTGTTGAAGAGGTGTGGGTGTCTCAGCTAAGTTCAAGTCCTGAACTTATTTGAATAAGTTTCCATTCTCACTACTATTTCTCCAGCACGGAAAGAATGAGCAGAAACAAAACTAGAGGAAAATATCAACAGTCTTGTGGCATCCCTCCGTGTAAATGTTCCATTGTTCGCTGGACTGTCAGATGGATGCGTGCCCTGTTGCCTGGAACCGTAGCGTCTCAGTCAGAAGTCAGAAGAGGCCAAGAATGTTTTAAAGTCTGTGGCACATGTGGAAACTGTGGTGCCTAAGGCTAGAGACCTACTTCTCATTTATTCCACACTGAGATAATCTGAAAATTGTAGGTTTCTCCTGCTTGCAATTGTTGGGATTTGTCTCCGGACCGAAAATCGTAATACCTGACAGGGAGGGCTTAATTCCAAATTTGTTCTGGTTCTACAAATGATTTAACTCTGCTCCAGACTTTTATAGCTACTTGGTAATACGTGATAATAACTTTTTCTAGAAAGCACTAGTGGGTTTTCTGAGGCTTTTGTTTGAAGAAAAATAATAAAACTCCTTCTGACATAACAGCGCCTGTAACAGGATAGGATAGCACGCTCTGCTTGAATACTGTGAAGATCCCTTTTTCTTAAAAAAAAAAGTGTTCTGGAGATAGAAGCAAATAGAAATTTCTTCTCCTTAAAAGGCAAAATTAAAATTAACAGCTGTTGCTTTTCAGCAAGCCAGTGCGTTGGTGCCACGCTGAGCATAGGGTGGACTGCAGACCTTTGGCTGGGTGAAGCTGACCGTTTTTAGCAGGGGAACACTGACAAAGAAAATCCTGTGGAAATTAGGCGTTGCAGGTATGAAAGAAAAAATGGATTAGAAATTGCTTTTAATCTAGTCCCTGTGTAAAGTTGCAGGATGGCTGGGATCGAGTGACAGGGGCAGTAGCAGAAGCGTAAGGAAGAGTGCAGCTTTAAATGGGGGGCAGGAGGGGTTCCTCTCCCTCCCGCCTTCCCGGGCTGGGTTCTGGTGTGGGACACACTCATCCAGTGGGGAAATCTGCTCCTGAAATGTTGGGACTCAAAGGCAGTTTATGGTGGGAAGCCTCTGCTGCTCCTGAAGCCTCCTCTGCTCTGCGCAGGCACGGGTTTGGTGGCTGGAAAAGCCTTTTCAGCTCCTTAACACAAAACTGCTCCTGGCGTTTCAGAGTTTTGTTTCAGCAACTGTTGATGAACTTGAGTCGCTGCAAGAGCTGACTAAAGGGAATAGGGCGCAGTTGCTTTTCTTATGTTGTTGCTTGTTTCTATAGAAACATCTTGTTACCATGTTTTATAAATGGTGTCTAGGTTCTTGCTATGAAATGAAACTTAATCTTTGTTTTGCAATTTATTTTTTTTACTTTAAACTCCTCCTATGTAATTTTTATTGGTAGTGGTTGTACTTTTGGTATTAAGAATTTTTGTAGTCTTCTTGCATTTGCTTTCCCCCCAGCTCAGAGGAACAAGTTAAACGTAGTTTTTCTCTGTCTTGTTTTTCATCTGGAAGTGAGGTATGATAATTTTTTCTCCTTTCCCAATCTATTAATCTTTCCATATCTCAATATCAGATTAAAATTAGCCTAGGGAAATGAACCTGTGGTTGTTTTTTTTTATTTCACCAGAGAGTTGAAATTATTTTTGTTGTCTTAATACTCTATTGGCTGAGTATCAAGATCTTTTTACTGCTTAAATTTACAAGGTCAAATGCTAATTGTTAGTTTCACAACGGATGCGAAGGGATATCATTCTCCTCCTGCTATAGTACAAGAGAAAGAAGATCAGAGGCACCTCCGGTACAATTGTTTGCCCCTCTTAGGCAAATTTCACTTTCTTTTAATGAAACATAAGAAATCTTTTTTAAGTATGAGAAAGCAGGGCGAAACCCTGGTCACGTGCCAGGTGTTACTAGTGAGGAAACCACCTACTTTGCATAGGTGGAGGAGCAGGAGGCAGAAAAGCTGTGCCCGGCCAAACCCTCGCGTCTCGGGGTTCCTGCTGGTGCCCTGCGGCGGGGCAAGGCTGTGGTTCCCAGGAAGGGGAGGCCACCACCTGGGAACTCGCCCTTGGCTGCGACTCTCCAAAGCCTCTCTGTGGCTGTACACTGGGCGGTCAGATGGCTGAGTACCAGCAAGACTGGGTAACTCGTTCCTCTGGGGCTTACCTTGCTGGCCTCTTAACTATCGAATATCTGTAGCTGTGCGTTGGCTGCTGCATGTCCCCGCCTGCACCCAGCAGAAGTTGGTCTCTTATTTTGGAGGGGAGGGAACTTGTGGTTTCTTCTGTCCTGGTCTTTCTCATCTGCTCGCTTTTTTCTCATGTTTTTCCATAAGATTGAGCTTGAAGTGTTTTCAGTTTTAGTTTGCATCCTCTAAAAGCAGATAACTTTGTGAGGCACTCTCTGATGAACGTTACTGTTCCAACTTTCAAAAATACAGAAGTTTTTTTCAGTAAGTAAGCGTGTTCCTAACGTCACATATGAGTGGCTTTTTTGACATTCAAGTGTCTATGGGCTTCAGCTATCGGATATACCACCTGTTCCCTGAAGTAAAAATAGCCCTGACTGGAGTAAAATAGATAGTGAGCAGTTAAATACTGCAGAGTAAACTTTTTACTTGAAAAAGAGGAAAATGTGGGGGTGGGTATGTAAATGTGATATCCCTGCATTTCTTTATTACACTTTTTTTTTAACATTTCCTTTAGATGTCATTAAACACGTGTTTGCTACTAAACTCAAAGTATCATTTCTATCTAATGTGGAAATAATTCTCTTCAATATGCCATCTCTTTTTATTTCTTTTATAACTGTAAATGTGACTGACTGTGATCTGAGGTACATTACAAGCAATTTGGAGACACTGTGGCTTTTCTGTGTTGGAGATGAACTTTGTGGATGACTGTTTCCTACTCCCCTTTCTCTTTGCCTCCTTTGCCCAGCAGCATTTTTTTGACTCTAAAATCACAAGCGTTTACATGAAGAGCAGTTATCTTCCCAATCCATTGGACTTTTCTCCTTCATTGCTGGAGTTGACGTTTGTGTAATGCCCTTCTGGACGTTTGTGTAATGCCCTTCTGGGCAGTTGGTACAAGAAAAGAGAAACTGTTAGACTTGTAGTCAGTCTGGAGCTGTTTTCAAGTTGAGTGTGGGGTGGGAATTTTTCAAGTTCTCTGAAAAACAGGAGGCTCTTAGGTTTCTTCAGTTTATTAATCATGAAAAACAGGAAGAGGGACATTAATTGGTTTGTTTTGAAGAATCTTGTACCTTCAGAGTAGCTGAATGGAATTTTATCCGGAATCTTTAGGTGGAGCAGGTTCCTTATGTTCATCCATTCCCTCCTCCCACAGAATTAAGGCTGTTGAACTTCATCCAATTATCTCACTCAAGTCCACACAAAAAAAATATCTAAAACCAAACCAACCATCTCTGGAGATCTTCAAGCCCTGCCTGGATGCAGTCCTGAGTAATGTGCTATAGGCAATCCTGCTTTGGCAGGGGAGTTGGACTAGATGATCTCTAGAAGGTCCCTTCCAACTCCAGCGATTCCGTGATCTCAAGATCCTTAGGGTATGTGTGGAAAACTCAGGACCAAGCTGCTGCTTCAGGAGATGAAATGCCTGGAAGGCAGAACTGTAACTACGCTTGTTCTCCTCACAGCTGGTGGAGTTACAGGGCTGAGAAATGTTGTGGTCGCTTTAGAGCCATTCAGTTTGTGGTCCTCCCAGACAATTCATCAGCCAACTGCTGCCTCTCCTGGTGGCCCTGGAGCACCTTGCCCATCACACTAGCCTTGCGGCAGGGGGATGTGTGATGGAGCAGGGCTGTCTTTCTTCCAGGATGCTGTCAGGAGGCACTGGCTGCAGCTGCCAGAGCAGCTTGGGTTGCTCCTTTCAGACCACTTTCTTCTTTCCAGGGATGAGGCCTGGGGGGCCCAAGTTCTTCTGGTGGGGGCAGCAACCCTGAGCACACAGAGATTCACCTGCACATGGATGTTGCAGTAGTTTGTTGTGTGTCATCTGCACGTGGCCAGCAAATCTGCCATGTTTGGCAAGTGTGGGGTGTCCTGAGCCTGGGCGCCGGGCTCCTTCGCTTGCCAAGGAAAAGGGCTACAGCAGCAGCCATGCCATGCACCTAGGAGAAGCTGCGGGGACTTCCAGGCAGAGCTTGTTGGCAACACCGTGTGAGGACATCTAGCCTTTGTGTAAGGGCATCATTGGTAATGTCCTTGAGTGAGCTAGCATTGCTGATAGCAGAAAAAAGAAATGCTAAATCTGTGCTTCCATGCTATCTTTGGTTAGCCACAAGAACTTAACTGCACAAGCATGTTGGGTATATTCATGTCCCCTTCAGATCTGTCTGTGTTCTGCATCCTCTGAGGGCTTGACAAAGTCATTTGATCTGATCTGTAAATGGTCAGGGGCAAGAGCCATGTGCTTGCAGGAATTTGATGGGAAAAGGCCTTGGACTGCCTCCATGATGCGTAGAAGGTGCAGACGGGGATTAACCATTGAATGATGGTAGAAAATTCCTTCTCTCCTAGCGAGTACCATAGGAATTATTGCAAAAATGGCTTCTTTGGGAGGAGCATGTTTTGATGAGATCTCGTGTCGCTCTGCATGGCCAAAACACCCTTGATGGGAAGGGGATAAGCAAGAAGTAGCTTCCGATTGTGACTTACCAAGTGCTTGCCAGAATTTAGGCAGCAGTGAATTTGAGTCAATGTGGTGGAAGTTTGCCATAAGCAAGGGTAGTTAGTGGTCACAACACACGTAATTGCGTGTGTTATGTTGATGATGAACAAAACTGGTGAAGCCACAGCCAGATGTTTGTTGGGTTCAGTAGGCAAAGTTGACTTTACCTTCCTTGTTGTTTTAAAGCTAGTCCAGGAAAATTTTCAATTGCATGGGAGATATTTTTTTTTTTCAGAAGCACTTCAGGGATGTTGGAGAACCAGCTGTGCTAGAAGTGGACAGAACTTGCACTTAGTATCTCCCCTGCGACCTCCCCAGAGACTTTAATTTTGAAAAAAGGTGCTTTTATGGCATCTTGCATCTGAGAAAGCAGGTCATGGTTCCACTTAAGGCATCCCAGCCCCTGGGCCATAACAGCTGGGTAAATTTGGTTATGAAGTTTCCATAGTAAAGTTTTTCACAGTTTGGATCTTCAGGTTCTGACTCTGTGCCAGCGAACAGTGGGAGACAGCTAACAACAGCTTTGCTGGTGAAAATACGGCCTGTTGAATAGGGAAGGAGACTTTACAGCACCAAACATCTGAAAAGACAAGAGAAAACAGGCTGTTTGATGGGAACCTTCAGGTAGACTTGTGAAGAACATTATGCATATGTGCTGAGCAACGGGACAGATCAGACACTCTAATTTTAAATAATTTAAAGTAAAAAATAGAAACCCAATATGAAATGAAATGTGGAATACTGTGTCTAGCTCTGGGGCCCCCAACATAAGAAGGACTCCTGTGGGGTGGATCCAGAGGAGGGCCATGAAGATGATCAAAGGGCTGGAGCACCTCTACTATGAGGACAGGCTGAGAGAGTTGGGGTTGTCCAGCCTGGAGAAGAGAAAGCTCCGTGGTGACCTTATACCAGCCTTCCACTACCCAAAGTGGGCCTACAGGAGGGATGAGGAGGGATTCTTTATCAGGGAGTGTAGTGATAGGACGAGGGGTAATGGTTTTAAATTAAAACAGGTTAGATTTAGACTAGACATAAGGAAGAATTTATTTATTTTTTTTTATGTTGAGGGTGGTGAAACACTTGAACAGGTTGCGCAGAGAGGTGGGAGATGCCCCCAGGTCAATGGCATCTCCCAGACGTTCCAAGGTCAAGTTGAACCAGACTTTGAGCAACCTGCTCTAGTTGAATATGTGCCTGCTCATTGCAGGGGGGGTTGAATTGGATGATGTTAGAAGGTCCTTTCCAACCCAAACTATTCTGTGGTTCTATGAAATATATTTTAAATGAAAAAGTAATTGCTACGCTATATGAAAGCATTTAAGGAATATAAAATAAAAAGGAGGCAATGAAGTCATACACAGTGGTTGTATATTTGTACAAAGGAATCTGCAAGTGTAATTTGCTTTAAGGACGTTGATAATCCCAGTATGTCTGAAATAAAATCACATAGATTTAAAATTCATTTAAATTACAGTAAGGAGTAATTCACTACAGCAATTTGATAAGAAACATTAGATTAGGGGCCGTGGGGAGCACTTGTTTCCTCTGAATTTCTTCATTGCGTCTTTCAACACGTGAGGGAAGGCAGACAAATTACTGCAGATGAAGTAGGTATCTTTTAACATTCCCTTCTATATTGTGGCAGATGAGGTCTGGGGGTGCCCCCTGCACAGCACGTGGTAGCAGTGAGAAGAGCTGCTGTAAAGGCCTTGAAATCATGTTTTCTCTGGGGTTGGTGCAGGTAAAGGGCCACAAAGATGATGAGGGGCCTGGAGCATCTCTCTTTATGAGGAACCTTCCAACCCCATGTGATTTTTTTTTTTTTTTTTTTTTTTTTTTTGAAAGACGTTCCTTCCACTCCCTCTTGATACATCAAAAAACTCTTCAAAGTGATGAGGCCGACGCTGGGTGGTTGGTTTTTAAAACTAGCAACTTTAAAACAGAAACTTCTTTTGCTTTTACGTGCAGAAGCTCTGTTTCATTTGGGGATGGGAGGGGTGGGAGGGAACTCAGAGTCAGTACACTTTCTCTTTCCGCATTTTTCTGTGATGGCAGTTTCTGTCTCGTTTCGGGCTGATTCAGCAAGATTTAGTATGAAAATAGTGCTATGGAAATTAAGAGTCAGCTGGGAACCGTGTGCTTGCTGAAGAGAGCCAATTTCTAAAAACGTTTGGAAAAGTACTTGGGGGGTGAGGGGGGGGGGAAGTACTATTTGGTTCTAAGGGTACGGTTTGAGAGCTGCTGGCACACACGTGGGACTAAATACCGTTTTTACTGTCACCCTGAAAATTAGTGAGAGAACATCTACCTGCTGGTGTTTCCCCTAAAGGTCCTACTTCAGCTATACCTCTGAAGAACCAGATTTGTCCAGCATGTGAAATATTATGCAATAGTAAAGAAAAATATTCCATCTGCGTTTTACGGCTGATCATCTGTTTTCAACTTCACTTTTTTTTTTTTTTTTTTGCTGAGCTGCCTGAAGCAAGACGTACTCAGCCTGAATTAACTTGACACAGACTTTGAAAATTTGAGAATTTCCATAATGATTGTGAAAGGTTTTGTAAGCTCTCGAAAATATTTGGAAAAAAAGACTTGACACTTGTTTTGTAATTAAACACGTACTCGTCAGTCTCTGTGCCAAGAAGCTTGCTTTGCGTTAATTGCTTTAGGGATTCATGAATCTACCCTTGTTTGAGAAGGAGAGGGTGAGATGAAGTTTTGCTTAAAATAAATAAATAAATAAAGATGTGGACAGCCTACGCAAGGTGAAATTTACTCTGTAGCTTGCTGTGCAACTTCTTGCTGTTAGTTTATGAAAGCGGAATGGGGCTGCTAGGAAAATCCCGAGTCTCGTAGCTGCCTCATACCAGGAGAGAGGTCAGTGTGAGCACAGAAAGTCCATCGTGCTTCGCTGGGCTGGTGAGATGGAAATTTGCCTGCTGGTGGCCTCCGTGCAAGTGCTGCGCTCCCCTTGCCCCGTGCGAAGGCTTCCAGCGCCTTGCTGAGTATCACTAATTAATCCAGAGGCAAAAGAAGTGATTCCTTTGTTTCCCCTGCTCCTGGGTGTGCCGGCCACTGGCTCAAAGCCTAAGCCACTTTGTGGGGAAAATGTAGTGATTTCTCCTGTGGGTGCTGACTGTTTCTCTCAGAAGTACTTGGAAAACTCTCATCCCCTCCACCATCATCCCGTGCTCCTGGTGATCTCTGCATGCAGGAAGCGAATAAATATGTTTTTCCCTTCCCAGCACACTCTTTCTCTTTTCCCTAATTGTTGTGATCAATATACCACTTAGGCTAATGGCGTGTTTCTCTCCCTGTGCTCTTCAGGAATAGGGGGGTGAAAGTTGCTGTAATAAGGCTGTTTTCCTAGGATGGCAAGCACCCTGCCCTGCCCAGTCTACAGGAGCTCACAAGGGGCTGGTATTAAAGAGGAGTCAACATTTATTTGCATTAATTAAAGCACAGTTCAAGCCAAAATGCTGAAAACTGGGGTTTCTGTCTCCAATGAGGGGGAGAAAACAACCCGTGCCAGAGAAGCGGGTTGGAAGCAGAGGTGGAGGTGGCTTTCCCTATGTAACCTCCAGCGCTGCAGTTCTCCATGTTCAGGCTCTTCTGTAGAACCCCTGAAAGTTTGAATACAATACTCATTACTCTTCAGGCTTCCTGCACCGCTCCCTTTCTGGGATTCAGTACTGAAGCTTAAACCAAAACCGTTCTGAATAAGCATATAAAAAAGTACCCATGTCTGAGGAAGACTGTTGGGGGTTTTTTCAGTAGCAGCTGTGGTGCTTTACCCAACCTTCATTCACTCAGAAGGTTCTGCTGCATCGTGGCCTAAAGTCTGGCCTAGAGAAAAAAAAAAGCTTCCTTTGGTCTTTCTTGGATGGTTTTCTGTTGGAATGGGAATTCACTTTATTGCTTGCTATCTAGTGGAGAGTCTAGCCTTGCTATGGGAGGTAATTTCTGTTTCTCCACTGAGACCGTGCCATGTAACCAGGGGCAGAGAAGAGCTTTCATCCTTGAAAACAGAACTAAAGCTACATGTTTGCTTTGAATCCAGGGGTAGACTAATTGCACATAGAGTTTGCAGGCAATTTGTTGGACCTATTGATCAGTTGACTGAAATATTGATGAGCGTGTGTTTTCATTGCTGCCTAATGGAAAGATTAGAAAAGCCATGTTCATCTTGCAAGCACATTCAGCCTGTCATACCCAAACGCAAGGCAATAAGGCTTTTTGCAAAGAATCTCTGGACACTGGGGAAGGAGGGATGGGATTTCAAGCTCTAATCTCGTTACAATTTACGTGCTGAAAGAGTTGCATGTTTTTTGCAGTGATATTCAAACATGGCATCTTCGTCTAAAGCTGTTCTTCTGCCTATCCTATGCATTTGCCCCATCGTTTTTCTTTTTGGGAAAAGTGCAGAACTTGTTTCCCCTCCCCTTTGCTTCTTTGTACCCCCACTTTGCATCTGTGAGATCCTTGGGTCTGCCTTCCTTCGCCTGACTTTCACAGTTTTCTACACCAACGTCAGGATGGGTGTTTGCCTCCTTCCTGGTCCAATCCAGTGCTTCTCTTTCAGTGGTGATAGCAGCCCTGCGGTTCCCTGTGCTTTGGGGTGAAATACTTTGTAGTTCCTGCTTAATAGTTTTTTGTGTCATTCTTGTGGTTCTGAAGATGTCCTGCAAATAATTTGTAACAAATCTACTTCAGTCAAATCCTCTCCCTGAAATTACAGGCATGGAATTCCATTTTGGTTGGCCTGGACGGGTGAGATGTATGACCTACAGAGAGACCTTCACCCCTCTAGAGTGGCATCTGGAGGGGATACAGGCTGTCCTATGTTTGTAGTATCTCTTCAGATGTCCCAAGTTTGGACAAGCGAGTGTCATCCTTAACACTGTACCAAAGTCACAAGCTACGTAACATTGTTAATTTCTTGATTTAAGGAGTAGCTTTATTGCATGTATATCTTATTTTTATGCATTCAATTAGAAACAGCTGTGACTTGTTCAGGATCACAGTAATAAGAAACTTTATTTCCTAATTTTGTCTTCTGTCCACAGGTCCAGCAAGAGCAAAGTAACCACACCGCAGAGCCTGTAATAGATGACTATAAAAAGATGGGGACTCTCTTCGGCGGACTAAACAAAAGCCTTATCAGAATAGGCTTCACAAGGATGTACTTTGGGGAGCGGATAGTAGAACCTGTAATAATTATATTCTTCTGGGTTATGCTCTGGTTTCTGGGCCTGCAAGCTCTCGGACTGGTTGCTGTTCTGTGCCTTGTCATTATTTATGTACAACAGTAAAAATTTTATAGATGCTGCTTGGATCATGTATTTCAACACTGTCACTACATCAGTGGATTTATGTGTTGAAGTAAATGGGTGGCATATCAAAAACTGCAACTTCGAATTGCATTTCGCTGAACTTCTAATGTTGAGGGTGAGGGGGACTAAAATTATGCATTTTAAGCAAAATCAGCAGTGCCCTGCTACATCTTTGAAAGGCAGAAAAGGAGATGTTTGTAATATAATGGTGTCCAATGTACTGTTTTCTACGCTCTTGGGGCGTTTGTCCAAGGATTGGCTCTTTGTTCCCACCCACCCACCCCCTCCGACACCTCCCCAGTGTTCTTGCTTTGTATAGTGAAAATTTCCTGTCTGTTTTTAAGAGGACAATGATTTGAGTGTCCTGTTTCACCGCTGAGGAGGGGCTCGTCTGCTGTTTGTTCCCTTAATCTGCATAATTTGCTAGGTTTTCTTGCTGAAAAGCGAAATCTGTGCAAAGGAGGTGTGCTAAAAAACCTACAATGACAACTGTTTGTGAGGTGAATACAACTTCCCAACACAAAAGCATCTTTGGGTAGTACAGTTTGCAGCAAGCTTTTCTCCAGGAAACAAGCTGTGCCAGCAGAATGCTTTTATACTGATACGAGTGGCTTCACACAAGGCTTCAGCTGTTGTTTAGGAGGAATTGCTGTCCTGTATTGGCCAAATGGTCTAATGTTGCTCTGCCTTGGTTTTGGAAATATACTCGGCTCCTGCTGCTATTATTCTTTCTTTTTTTTTTTTTCTTTTTTTTTATTAATATACTTGCTCTTTCCCCCAGCCCTCCTCCTGAAGATAAATATTTGGATAATTCATGGACTTCGTAGGTAGTTACAGCTGCAGTGTTGGAGAGCTGCCATTCCAGAATATTGTCTGCTTCCTCTGGGAAGTGTCTGAACAACCTGAGAGATGTCAGACGAGATCTCTTCCCGAAATTTGCTGCAGTGGGGACCCAACTCGAGCTGGAAGCTTTGCGTATATAAGCAAATCAGACCCGTTTTCCTCATGCAAGGCAGGAATGTAGTTGAAATCAGGTGGTCATTTTACTTAGGAGGCTTAACTGATTCCTTTCTACGCCTGGCAACAAAAATGCGTATCAATAGGTGCATATTGTGGGCAACACAAATCGGAGAACGGGATATATACATGTAAGAGTAGGTGCAAAATTCAGTCTGGCTCGTGGGGAGACAGAGCAGGCATGTATTGAATATTTCCGAGTCGAAGGTGCTCATTTAAAGAAAAGCAGTAAAATGAGGCAGAATCTTTACTAAATAGGCTACCAATTTAATATTTGCTGTGCATTCCTTTTAGTAAGGAACTTAATTCCAAAATTGACTTCATGTATGGTAGAGTGAAATTATACATTTACTTATAGAAATGTAATAGATGATGTGAAATTTACAGAAAACTCCTTAAGCTTTTGCAGTGACTTTTTTCCTAAACATTTTTATACTAGTAGAGGTCAACAATTTCAACAAATAGTTGAAAATGTTGAATTATCCAGAAACTTTTGAAGTTAAGGGGAGCTTTTCTATGGACCCAGTCCTGCACCTGGACTCTCAAGGCCGATTTTATGCCTGCATGGATCATGTTGGTCGCTGGGCTCTATTTCCTCAGCCCCAATCCTTAGAGGCTTTTCTATTAGTGAAATAATTGTTATTTAGGGCAGCGAACATGAAGGCCCAGCTCCTTAAAGTCTTTCTGTGCCTAAATGCCATCTGTAGACTTGTCTCTCTGCTTGTCTAATGAATGTGCAGTTACCTTCTGAGGAGCCAGGTCTCCTCTCCAGATCTTCAGGTGACCTTGACTGTGGATCCGAGAGGCTCTGCTGAACTGGCAGTGGGACTGAAGCCCGGCTGCGTATTTAGCTGGCAACCTGTGTTGATTGGCACCTAGTTAAATAGTTAATGCTGATGGCAGGGAAACGGTTTACAACAGAAGGTGATCCTGGTTACAGGGGTTTGTTACTCACAGCTGGAAGTCCCAAAGCAACCAGCAAGTACAGGCTACGCTCAGAGGCAGGAGCTCTGTACTCACAAGTGCCTAGGGGTAAACTTTGGGTTTGTTTCAGGTCCCTTAGAAAGCAGAACATCTGTTTACACCTTTGCATATTTGTAGAGATATAGTGGTGGGTTTATGTGTATTCTGCTCCTGTATAAGGGCTGTACTACAAAAGCATCTTGTCATTAAAAAAAAAAAAATCCTTCCTTTCTTTCCACAATCAACTGTTCAGAGAATCTCAATCAGTTCATTTTGTCCTGTAGGAAGAAGTGTCCCTGTGATGTCCTTGTTGCAGTAGTTACTCTTGTGTAAAGACTGTGCTGTGAGATGGCGTGTAGTATTTCCTGAAGGGGTGATTTTGCTCTGTGCTTAAGGAACAGGGAACAATGAACCGAGGGTGTAACTGACAAGTTCAGAAAGGAAATTTTTTATATGTGTGTAACCTTTTATTATGTGCGTAACTGTGACTTTCACTCCTGAAGTCATTTCAGTTGTTCTTTTGGTGTTTGTGTTTGTATACACATATCCTAGGGAAAAGTAGCTTTTGGACTAAGATTGTGTTGGGTAAATGTTTTATATGGTTTCTCTTAAGGGTAACTTACTACGCCTTGTCCTTCACATAAGTTTTTTGTTTTTAAAAATCTGAAGAAATATCTCTCCTAATTAATGGAGAGAAAAATAATGTATTGCATGGAAGATACCCCTCGCCTGTTTGGTTTCATACATTCCATTGTATATAAGAATTTGCACCGAATCGTCTGTCCTAATTTTGTGCGATTGCTATATTATCTCCCTGTCATTTGCAGGAAAGGAAAGAGGAGTTACAGAAGAAAAAGGGGACTGGGATGGAATCGGACATAATGAGGGGAAAATGGAATGCATGAAAATGATGCATATATGTGTGTGAAAAGAAATCTGATTGTAAACCTGTGCCAAAAGTGAGGGGGGAATGGATGAACAGTCCTTGTGTTATGTTCTTCCTTCCATCCAGATGTAGTTCCAAGGCAGAACACTTTGAACCAAGTGTTCAAAAGATGTTGCTAGCAAAAAAGCAGAAGGTTGATTTTTAAAAAAAAAAAATAAAAAGAAAATGTCACTTTTGTCGATATAGTAAAAATTGATAGTTATTTATAATGGTATATGTGATTATTATTCTTATAGAACTGAGAGCACCTTTATGTGTCCATGTGTAGGACTGTATGAAGGAATTATGTCCCTTAAATCCGTGTTAAACAACAAATGATGTAATTCCTGTTGGTCAGTGTAACGTATTGAAAGCCTTTTACATAGCTTCCATTTTTTAAACAACGGACTCTTCAGTACTGTTTCACACCCGCCAAATGCATAAATGCTTGAACTACTGTGTACAGAGAAGATACTCTACATGTGGGAGAATCTTGGAGAACCCTGTTTGCACTGAAAAATCATCACATCGAAACTGTCGCTATAAAAAGGAAAAATCCTATTTCTTACAAACTCTGTATTAAATGAATCCTATGGAAAGCACTTTGTAATTCTTTCTAATAAAAAAGTATTATCATCAAGGAGAACTGTGAATTCTTTGTGGTGCTTTGTGCAAGGTTACTCGGATCCTTTCAGAGTTTCATGGTAGGCCCAGGTGAAATGGGGCAGCGTTCAGATACCCACTGAAATCAGGTAACTTGCACCTAGTGGAGAAATAACTGCAATGTAAGAGCTGAGTAAACTGCCTCAGGTCTCTACC
Source organism: Calidris pygmaea (assembly GCA_003697955.1). Taxonomy (NCBI): domain Eukaryota; kingdom Metazoa; phylum Chordata; class Aves; order Charadriiformes; family Scolopacidae; genus Calidris; species Calidris pygmaea. Next base: position 29,014 of record QJSC01021165.1, on the reverse strand, counting down.
ATTGAGTGTGCAGCAAGTTACGCTGAATAAAAAGGAAAAAAAAAAGAGTAGCACAGCTAGATGTTAACAAATAACGGCAACATTATGATGTAAAGTAGCTTTTATTTCATAGCGTATCTGTTTTGCATCCACAGCAGCCTCTGAAGGAGCCAGGTGTGGTCAGGGGCGTGAAAAAGTCTTTAAAGTGACAATTGCTGTCCCACAGAAAGATTTGGGAGGTTTGGGGGTTTGTTTCTGTTTTTTTAAAATAAGCATAGAACAGCACATGGTTCAAATCCACTTCAAAATATTCATTCTCTTTTTTTCCTGCAGGTCTGAAGGGTGTACGTTATGCCAGATCTGACAGACACCTACATGTGTCTGTGTTGCTCAGGATGCACAGATAAGCGTTATATGTTTTCTAAAAGTACCATAGTTGAATTTTGATCCTTGAAACTCCTATTGGTGCTTGTGCACAAAGTAAGTAAGGCTCACTGCTTGAATAAATTCAGGCCTTCAGGGTTTATTTCTGATAAAGTATCTTGGTCAGACCACTTATAGGGTGCCTGCAAGTTCAAGAACAACCTGGCCTTGACTGTGTTTGATTCTTTCCATCTTTATTCTAGGTTTTGGAAGTCTATTTCTTAGCCTCTCCCCTTGCCAGAACTGACACCTCACCTCCTTTTCACTTTTCCTCCTTTCACTCCGTAGCGTTGCCTTCTCTAGGGCTGTTCCCTAGAAGAGTCTCTGTGCTTGGGCTTTTTCATTATTACATCTTCTTAAAAGCTGCCTAGACAGAAAATCTATTTTCACTTGGATATTTTGTTTGTTTTGCTGTGTGACTGCTTAACACCAGAGGGGAGGAAATTAGAGAGAGGATTTTAAAAAATATGCCTGTGTTGGCTAGTCATTTCTTTTTTGTGGTGCTGTGATGGTTACCAAACGGTTTGCAGTAGCCAAAGGTCCAAGAGAGTGTTACAAACGTGTAGAGTGAAGAACTGTTGGTAGATTGGCACCAGAATTTTGAGACTAGATGGGTCAAGCAGCATGTGGCTTAGCGTTGTTTTAAGCTTATACAGGCAGGTAAATAACAGACTGCTAACTTCTCTTAAGTCAGTTAAGAGAACTCAGCCAACCCCTCAGTTTCTTCTGAGGATGTCTCCAAGTGCATATAATATTCCTTCTGCATTCACTCTGGAGAAACTGAGCTTTCGTCAGCTCTGTTCTACACAGAGGAACCAAAACACAATGAGAATGGGAAAGAGGAATTGGACTTGTGTGCAAGCTTGTAGTCTTTTAAACTTTTAGTCTCGTACTACCCAGATAATGTTCTTGTGTCTTGTATAGAGTTGTCAGAAGTCTTTCTATCAGACCCAGCTTATATCTATATTATATTCTTTATTTTCCAGTTAAACAGCACGTGATATATGCTTATAAATATTTAAAGGGAGGGTGTCAAGAGGATGGGGCCGGTCATTTTTTCAATGGTGTCCAGTGACAGGACAAGAGGAAATGGGCACAAACTTGAATAGAAGAAGTTCCTCCTAAACATGAGGAGGAACTTCTTTCCTTTGAGGGTGGCAGAGCCCTGGAAGAGGCTGCCCAGGGAGGTGGTGGAGTCTCCTTCTCTGGAGATGTTCAAAACCCACCTGAACACACTCCTGTGCAACTTGCTCTGGGTGGACCTGCTTTGGCAGGGGGGTTGGACCAGATGATCTCCAGAGGTCCCTTCCAACCCCGTATCATTCTGTGATTCACAGCTGAGTTAATACATCCTTTTTCTCAAAGAATTTATTGCAAATAACTCCCATCCCCAAGTGGCAGGAGGGGTGTGACTGGCTAAAGCCCTTCTAAGGACAGGAGCTGCTCTTGGTGCAGCCTCAGGTGAAGTGGCTCCTTCCCAGGGAACCTGAGTGCTGGGGGAAACATCTTGCCCAGCCCTGGGCATCACTGGAACAGCTGGAGTGCAAGCGGCATGGAAGGGGAAGGATGTTCTACCACCACAGCTCAAGGATTTGATCGGACTGCATGTTTGAGACAGATCTGTTATGCAGTACCGTGTCTAGGTTTTACGTTCATTAAATGTAAGTTAATTAAGCCCTATTGTTTCTTGGCTTGCCCTGGCACGTCGTTCCAGAATGAATGCTGCTTGCAGCCAATGTTTCTGCTTCTGGAACTTGTCTGTGTCTGTCTAGGCATATTTTAGTAGTTCGATTTACTGGTAATTGCATTTTAAAGCTTGACAAGGGAAAAGGGGCTCATCTTCCAGACCTCATTTGGATGAGAGTTTAATTAATAGATGTTAAGAGGGAGCCAAATTAGCCCTCAGTAAACTATTGAGGGCTTCCTCGTAGAGGAAGAAGCTGCTGACCGATGTGTGGGTGATGAAGGTACAAGAGACATGGGTTTGCAGAAAGCGACCATTTTTCTGTCCTCATTCACAAATAAATTCTCTGTTTTCTAATGTAGTGATCTTCCTCAAGCTGGCTGGAACATGCTTCCCAGGAGGAAGAAGTCTGTAGGAAGGAGATGAATTATTAGGTAAGGAAAATCCTTTGGCAACCAAAATCTTGTTCTGTTAATTGTCAGACACGGGGAATTCTCTTCTTGACTTGAATGAGATTTGAGTTCTTAAGTGCTTTGGCTTGTTAATTCCTTATTTTGAACATTTTACCTTGTTCTTTTATTTTTAAATCCTTTTAAATCATTCTTTCCTTCATGTTCTTTGTAAAAGCTGCTAGTACCAGTCCAAAGTTCTTGAGAGCCACTCCTCTTGTCAACGGCTGTTACCGGTGGGGTGAAGATGGCCCACGCACACTGGATGGCAGGTCACGGGGAGAGACACTGGTGGGTCTTCAGCCGTGTCACAAAGCCTTAAAGCCAGTCTCCCGCAGCTCCTTTGCTGTCACTTTCTGTATTGGTGCATCTTGTTAGGTGCTTAGCAAGAGCTGGCATCAGTCGAGTGTTCCTCATTTCCTTGGGCATCTCAGGCCCTTGAGCTCGGGACTTCCTCTGCTGCTGAGCAGACTCTGCCCATCGCCAGGCAGCCGAGCACCCACGGAATCTCCTTCGCTTCTTGTTAGCAGAGTGGAAATATACTCCAGCCTGCTGCGGTCATGTCCTCCTCCTAAAAAGATCAGGAAAAGCGTGATGATGCGGTTTTCCTGAGAGAACAGACATTCCTATGCTTCAGTAACTCTCTCTGTGAATCTTCCTGGTTCAGGGAGGAAAAAAGATTTAAGAGTCTATTGCCCATTTTCGATACTTAGTAGATAAGAGAACCAAAGGCATGCAAATGTTTGAATATTTTCTTTTTTTCATTTTGATTCCTAGTTTATTCATTCCATCTGTGATTAGAGAGATAAGAAAGTATTTGGCTGAGCTCTGCTAGCAATGGAGATAACGTGGCTCTTAGTTAACAGATTCTTATCCCAAGATCTTCAACAGGTACATACAAATTGCTGTTAACAAGCACTTTTTTTTTAGCTTTCCTCCAGTCTCTATTTTTTCTTGCTCTAATGCATTGGCCGAGGTTTCTCTTTTAAAGAGAAACACGTCTTGGGGAGAGTCTCTTCCTTGCCATGCATATACCTGCGTGGAGATGGGGCTGTTGGACAATTTAGTGTCTTGGCCCTGCCCTTGGCGTGGGTTTTGTCATTGCTGAGACCTGCCTGTCTTGTCAGCGGGGCTTTACCCACTGAGGGGATTTCTGTGCTAAGGAGCAGGTAGGTTTCAAAGTATAGTTAAGGCTTGAGATTAATTGAATTTACTTGTGCAGCGGTGCCTGCGCTGCAGTTTCCCAGGAGACTAAGCCATGGGTTGTAATGACAGTGTTTTGCAAGGAGCTCTATAAAATAAGCTAAAAAGAATTCAGGTCTTCCTTAGTACCTCTGCTCTGCCATTTATGCTCTCTTCTTCCATTGTTACTAAAAAATAAAAACAAATGTATTTTTTAAATCCTCTACTTAAATTTCGACACAGGTAGCACAGACAGATCCTTTTTGACGCTACCCTTCTCCTCAAATTTTTCTGAAGATTTCCTGATTGCCACCTTTATTTTTTCCCCTCCAAATCCCCGTGGAATACAGAGAGTAGAGGGAAAAAAAGTGTAGCTATTCCCAGACAGAAGGCGCTTGTTTGCAGTGCAGTGGTAGCGCAGCCTGCTTTATCCTTCCTAAGTGCTTCAGAGATCTCCTGGGGAAACTCAGAAAGCATTGAACTCAGAATCAGCTCTGCTTCTGTATCATTATGTACGGCGTTTCTTTTTACTTGTTTTGATCAGTAACATTTAAAAGCAAGTTTCTGACTGAGCTTATTTGCGCCTGCTGCTGTGTCCTAAATAACCCCCACTGTAAGAGCCCCTAAAAGAAGAATATGTCCTGTGTGTCTTCGTACTGCTTTCAGGCAAAGTCCCCAGGGCCATATTCGGATTATAATGGAAGGAGCATATTCCACCTCCCGGCACAGCTCTTGGTCCCACTCTAACTGGTCTTGTCCCTTTATTCTCCTTTAAGAATCCATCCAGAACCCCCTCTCTGCAAAATCACTGTGGAAATTCAAAGGGGATTTTCATCCCGCTGTAACCCTCCCTGTAACACAAAGTCATGAATAAGTGTGCCAGAATTCAGATGTTTAACTGTTACTCCCTGTAACACAAAGTCATGAATAAGTGTGCCAGAATTCAGATGTTTAACTGGTACTCCCTGTAACACAAAGTCATGAATAAGTGTGCCAGAATTCAGATGTTTAACTGGTACTCCCTGTAACACAAAGTCATGAATAAGTGTGCCAGAATTCAGATGTTTAACTGGTACTCCCTGTAACACAAAGTCATGAATAAGTGTGCCAGAATTCAGATGTTTAACTGCCATGGGATCTGACGAAAAGCCAAGGTATTTTGCAGTTTACTGTAAAACAACGAAGGAGTGAAATCCTTCATTCCCTCCACTTTCGGCACCGTTAGTGATGCATTTGCTACACGCCTAGTGGGTTTTTTCATGTTTGTATTCGATGAACATTAATTTTTATCTCCTGAGTAGCGTTGAGCTGTGTCATTTTCCCTCTTGACACGTCTGCAGTACGTTTCTATTCACTCCCATTGTGGGTCCTGCTGAAAGCTCGTTAGATGCTGCTGTTGATGGGGGAGCGAGGGCAGCGGTCCTGCCTGTTCTGCTCCTGCCCAGAAAAACGTCCTTGTCTCAGCCTGGGGTGCGAGGTGTGTTTCCAGCCGGGCTTGTGCCATGAGGGGCTTGAAGGAAACGTGCATCCTGGCTTTTCTGCACTCCAGGAAAAAGCTCGCCGGGACTATTTCATGCAGGCACCTTTTCGAAGGGTAGTTAATGCGTTTTGTGACAGAGTCATCTGCATCTCCAGTGACCTTAAACGGGGGAGTCACACTCTGACTCTGTGCCGGTGCCTGGATAAGGATAATTTTGTCTCTTTACGGGACTGTAAAGCCTTTGCCTAGATTTCTGTCTGATGGTTTAGGAGGAATCCTTTGACAAGTGTGTAGTTGCGTGGACGAAAATAGAACAGACTCCAAACTTTAAAAACAAACTAAGCGTAGGCTTCTGCCTTTCTCCTTCTGGGCTTTTCGTAAGGAATACATAGAATAGTTTCTCTCTCAAATGAAGAAGCAGCATTTGAACTATTCTTTTGGAAAATGAAAACACAGTGAGTCTTTAAATAACGCTTCTCATTGCACCTCCCAGGACATCCTGGGGGTTTTCCATCTGTCTTAGGGTTTGCCTGAAGCGCTGTGCCGCGGCCTGTTTCCTCATGGTGGCTGCCTTTCAGCGGCCGGCACGCCATGCCAGCTGGATGCATGTGGGTGTCTTCTGTGGGGTTTTTTTCGTCGCTGAACTCGGAAAAGGATTTTATCTCGAGGAGGAGAAACGGAGCTTACTATATTGAAGAGGTACGCAGGCGCAGGAGTCCGTGCTGTATTACTGTAAAAAGCCCTGAAGCACTCCAGTGAAAAACTGAACAGTTGATAGCGCCATACATCGTGATGATTACCTTTCTTCCTGCTTCATTGATTTTATTAAGAGCAAAAATGTGCAAAACCGTTGCTAGCATTGCAGTTCACAGAGGTGTAATATCTATCACCTTCCCGTCTGGACGATAAGCTGTTACAGGTAAAAAAATTATTAAACCTTGGATTTGTTTCTTTTGGGAGTATCCTCTTCATATTCTGTTAGTAGTAATATATGCATTAATGGAAACTACTGTATTATTTAGAATGTTGTCACTACAAAACACTTTGAAATGTCTTCACAAAGAGTTTTTTAAAAGCTACTGCAGGCAATGTCTTAATGTATGTAGGATCTTATCTCTTGAAACACAGGTCCTTCATCTTGTGTGTCTGCGAAAAGGCTGCCTCCTTCCTTGAGCCGTGCATGGCATTTCCCTGGCTCCCGTTCTGGTCCCCGGCCCAGCTGTAAGTATAGGGGTGTGCACTTCTCTCTTTATAGACCTGCTCTTGAGAAGTGTCTTGCAGATGCAAAAGCTCACCTGAAGATGGGAATGAATTATCAAATGACTTCTGTGGTTGGACTCGATGATCTCAAAGGTCCCTTACAACCATGAAGATTCTGTGACTTCAGGGATCACAGAGGGCAATGAAAAGCAGCAACATCAGAAAGCCAAAAGGTAGAACTCACATAAGCATGTTATTTGTCAGTTTAGAACAAAATTAAGAGGATGAGGCCGGTCTCAAGAGGATGGGGCTGGTCTTTTTTCAGTGGTGCCCAGGGACAGGACAAAAGGAAGTGGGCACAAACTTGAATGTAAGAAGTTCCACTTAAACATGAGGACAAACTTCTTTATTTTGAGGGTGGCAGAGCCCTGGCAGAGGCTGCCCAGGGAGGTGGTGGAGTCTCCTTCTCTGGAGACATTCCAAACCTGCCTGGACACGTTCCTGTGGGACCTGCTCTGGGTGGCCCTGCTTTGGCAGGGGGTTGGACTAGATGATCTCCAGAGGTCCCTTCTGACCCCATATCATTCTGTGATTCTGTGAAGATTAGATGTAGATGACTTAAAATAGAACTGGGGCTGACTACTGAGTTCTGGGTGGCCTGGAGAGCTATTGGTTGCATATTGGGCTTTTATTTGGTTTGTGTATGTCAGCTGTGTTGTATGCAGTCTCTCAAAAGATCTCCAGCTCTTCTCAGCAGCGCACAGCTTGGACATGCGAGAGCCAAACTGCAAATTTGTTTTTATAATGCATCTCTCCCTGAGTTCAGTCACTGTTTTCTCCAAAAATGAACTACTACAGAGCATTTCTGGAATACTTTTGGACTCTTAACATGCTAAAGCGTGTTCCTGCTTGGTGTCAGAAAAGCCATTTCTGTTCCTCAGGAGGGCTTCCTGCTTGTTTGTGGTAAGTGCAGAGCATGAACCAAGCTCTGCAATAGCATTAACTGTGCCAGGTGCAGAGCGTCATACAAGGAATTTAAATGATTTATGTGCCTCATGGCTTACTTTTGAGTTTGTCTCCGGCAAGCTCAGCTTTTTTGAGCTTGGTGTGATCATAATGGGGCTTTGATGCTTTCATACGTGAGTCTTCTCCTTTAAGAAACAGACTAAAAATAGCCTGAAGCCTTTTCCTGTATTTGGCTTTTCCAGGAAGTTTAGTACATTTGTATCCTTTGCTTGCGTTTCCCATTTGTGCCTTTTGAACAGTGAAATTGTTCAACTGGTCGCCTGAAGCACGGGCACCTTAGAGTCAGCTGGAAGCTACTGGGCTTTCTAAAATTGCTTACTGGAGATTCCCCATGTGCTCTATGTGTAAAAGAAATAGAAATATAAATAATTTTCTATATAGAAAATTTATCTTTATTCAGAAAAGTAGATATAAAGTGAGTTTATTTCTTAGAGCGATGCATTTTTGATAACTGATCTCATAGTCAGGAGAAATGTGACAGATCTAGCCTGGCTGTAAAATAGTAAAGTATTTATACAATAGGGGAAGAAAAAGAGTACTGAGTACAAACTGAGACAAGGGAAACAAAGAAAAGAGCTCATCTGTTTAAAGTGACAAAGAAGGATTAGCTAGAGTTGTAGCTGAACACAGGATAAACAGGAGCCCAGAATAAGATATGGCTGTCAGAAAATATAATCCTAGAATGTTTTGGATCATTACTATAGAATGTAACAACTCGCAGCATGGCACTGAATCTTGTTCATCTTATATATAAAAGTATATAAAAATAACAAACTCAATCTGGGACAGAGACAATTTCAGGAAAATGAGAATCTTACAGAAGCTGGCTTGTTTGTAAGGGCAAGATGAAGTCATAGGGCAAAGCACAGGGGGGGAAACTATGTGAAAGGGTGGCGTTGGCCAAAGGGTAATTAGGTTTCCAGAAGAGATGTTTCCAGAAGAGATGCCATGGGATGGTTTCCTGCAAGAGGGGAAGACTGGACACTGGCTCTGAAGCAGATTTCTTCCAGTTCTCTGGTGCAGCTACAGCTAAAAGCTGAGCTGAGTTTCGCTCGTACTCTTCCAGGGACGTCAGTGCAGGGTGGGGGGCACATGAAGTAGCCTGCAGAGATTGTTGTTGAGTAGGTTGCAGTACTGTGTGTCACGCAGAGATTATCTAACCTCATCTTTGCCATGACTTGGGCTGGTTTAACTGAAAGATTCATTTCTGAGATAACACGGTTTATAATTTGTTTAATGCTGTTCTCTGGTTCCAAATATCTGATTTCTCCCACTTGGAGGGAGGAGTGGTATTATTTCCTACTGAACCAGCAAGCTGATATGGTCTGTGTCCGCATCATTGCAGGGGAAGGAAGAAAGGAGTTAAATGATTAGGCTATTAAGTTATTGCCAAATTCTGCTTTTGGCTTGCTCAATAAACTGTATATTGTAGCAATGTGCCCCCAGCATCCTGGGTTGGACATTCAATTGCTTGTGACCATAAAAGCTGATAATCTCGTGGCCAATGATGTGAGCAACACTTCCCTTTTCAGTTTAACAGAAGTTGCTCAACAGTTTACAGCTCCTTCCTCCCCTTCCCCGTGCAGCTCAGCAGCACACAGCTGCCTGGGCAAAAACAGCCTTTCATGAGAGCCACGGTATAAAGGGGAACCTTTTCAGCTGTAGCTCACCATTCAGATCCAAACCAAGTGCCCAGGAAAACCACAGCTGCTGTCACCTCAGGGCGTAGGGCTTCTGCAGTTGGACTAAATGACTCAAACCCAGTTCCTGGCCAGTAAACCTGTAACCCACAAAGCACCTGTCACAGATGGCATTGTTTGATGTACTTCATCATCCAGTGAGGCAAAAAGTACAGGCCTAGGAAAACACAGAGTCCAAATTCAGTTTTAAAGAAGGGTTAGCCCAAGGACTAGAGCATGCTAGAGCATGTCCAGAGGAGAGCCACCAAGCTGGTGAGGGGTCTGGAGAACAAGTCCTACAAGGAGAGGCTGAGGGAACTGGGCATGTTTAGTTTGGAGAAGAGGAGGCTGAGGGGAGACCTCCTTGCCCTCTACAACTCCCTGAGAGGAGGCTGGAGAGAGGTGGGGGTTGGCCTCTTCTCCCAAGGGAATAATGACAGGAGCAGAGGAAATGGTCTGAAGTTGGGGCAGGGGAGGTTTAGATTAGATCTGAGGAAGAATGACTTTGCTGAGAGGGTGGTCAGGCCCTGGAACGGCCTGCCCAGGGAGGTGGTGGAGTCCCCATCCCTGGAGGGATTTAAGAAACGTGTGGAGGTGGCACTTCAGGGCATGCTCTAGTGCCCGAGATTGTTGGGTTGGGTGTTTTTGTTGTGGGTTTGGTTTTTTTTTTTTTGTGTGTGTGTGTGTATGGTCAGACTTGATGGTCTCAAAGGTCCCTTCCAACCATGAAGATTCTGTGATTCTGTGACTAGAACTTTGGGTAGGTGTATCATCATAGAACTTTGATTAATTCCTCTTTACCTCTGTTAAAGGAGAATTCTTGATCTCCCCTTTTGTAAAGGCAGAAGGAAGAGGAGCATATATAAAATAGGTCATTTAAGGGAAAAGCAAAGCTAAGTGGGATGACATTCTGAGGTGAGCGGGTTTATGCTGCTTCAACCTGCACATAAAAGCTGTCCATCTCTGTGATGTGCTCTTCAGAGCGCAGAGTTCTCTGGAAAACATACAGCAGCGATGCAGATCTGTACTCCAGGCTTGTTGGTAGGCATGGTTAAAACATGCTCGCTTTGAAAACTTGTATATTTTTAAACACACTGACAAGATGTCATTTAAGAAATCCAATTCCAGATAACTTATTAACATACATGACACTATGGCAACATAGGCCCTGTTATTGCAGGGTGATCAGTGACCTCCCCATGTGGCAGAGTCCACTAACCACAAAGGCTGTTCATGAAGGCAGCGTATGTTATTTACTTTCCACTAGTCCCTGCAAACCTCTATGCATCTGATGCTGTAAAATCCTGCCGTAAGAAGTCGTACCTGTTTCTAAAGGCTTACAGCTAAGGAAATGAAAAAAGGCAGAGGGTTGAAACCAGTATTTTTCTTGGGGAGATACTATGGCAGGGTCGTAGTCTTCTTGATGGCTATATGGCAGGCTCGTAGCCTTTTATGGCGTTATAACTGGATGGTTGGATGAGGGGAGAGCAGCAAGTGTCATCTACCTTGACTTCAGCAAGGCTTTTGACTCTGTCTCCCATAACATCCTCATTAGAAAATTAAGGAAGTGTGGACTAGATGAGGGGGCAGTGAGGTGGATTGAGTCCTGGCTGTGTGACAGAACTCAGAGGGTTGTAATTAATAGAGCAGGGTCAAGTTGGAGGCTTGTAACCAGCAGTGTCCCCGAGGGGTCAATACTCAGCCCAGTCCTGTTCAACTTATTCATCAATGATCTGGA
>QJSC01021165.1:0-17695 GCA_003697955.1 Calidris pygmaea | reverse complement strand
CTCCAATGTGAGGAAGAACTTCTTTGGGGTGAGGGTGGCAGAGCCCTGGAAGAGGCTGCCCAGGGAGGGTGTGGAGTCCCCTTCTCTGGAGATCTTCAAGCCCCGCCTGGATGCTCCTGAGTGATGTGCTCTGGGCAACCCTGCTTTGGCAGGGGAGTTGGACTGGATGATCTCTAGAGGTCCCTTCCAACTCTGACAATTCCGTGATAGTCGGGAGGTGAAACTTGTCTGAGATCAGAGCTGGGACCTGAGCATCGCCCTCCAGAGTCCCAGTTCTAGTACTTCACCACTCACGCTTGTGCTGGAGGCCCACGTGCTTCAGGAGCTCTTTTCAGAACCTGTATAAATGTAGTTAACAAGTTATTGGCTTCAGTTCTGGTAAGAAGAATAAATGTTTCCACTGGTGTGACTGTTCCCCGACTATCCCATCAGCAAACGCACGTTCAGCGGCCGAACCTGCCGGGCAGCTGCCAGCAGGACGTCAGGAGCTCTGCAGAAAGGAGAACATTAGCATCCAACAGCGGTCACAGCCTGTGCAGCTGGCTGCTTCGGATCTTCCAGTGGGAATTCCGAGAAATGATACTCAAGAGGTTTAGTGCGCTAATGGAAAAAAAAAAATAATCATTATCTTGCACATGGGAGCCTCATTCAAAGTTCTCGCTCAAAAAAACAAGCTTGAATTTCAAGTTCTGCTATTAGGTAAAAAGCTATAAACCTTCAATGTATCAGCCAGGGGGATTTGATCAAAAAAAAAAAAAAAAANGAAGAAATGGTACCAGAGGGTGTGATATGAAGTAAAAAGTCGCCTGCCACAAAAGACTGAAGAAACAGGTAATCTTCACTAGCTGATGAAGTACAGCAGGGGCTCATCTGTCACAGCTCAGCACTTTGTCCTCACGATTATGGCTGCAGCACGGTGAGCTGTTTTGTGTGACCTTTTCAGGGGAGTCCAGAGGCTGGGATGGAACCTAGCATAGATAGGCTTCCAGGAGCTTGAGGAACTCACCGAATTTGACCATATGCTTGTATAAATATGGAACTAATTGACACCATCTTTGGGAATCTAATCGTATCTGCCATCACCGCTGCCTCTCAATGAATGCTACAAAAGAGACAATGTACTGGGTACGGCTGGGAGGATTTTTTTCGTCTTCAAAGTGAATCGGAGATGAGAGAATAAAACGCCCTCTCAAATTTGCATTTCTGTGGCTGTTTTGAAATGAAACACATGATCTTGCTTTCCCTGTGTAGGTTGATACATAGGTACCGATGAAACTTTTTCACGCCGAGAAACGTCACGTGTTGCCAACCCATTCATAACTGAATGCTTACTTTCTTAGCGTTTGGTGCTTACTAACCAGAAAAGGTGTCGTAAAAAGTAATTCTTGCTCCATTGCAAAATCTTTACCTCATGAAAAGCTATTCCTTAAAAAAATCTTAGAGATAAAGAACAAGATATTTGTCCTGGGCCGTTTCACGCAGCTTTGGTGGTTTGTTTTTTTTTTTTTTTTCCCCAAAATACGCCTTTCCAGAGGGACTCTGTTGCCCAGTGATGTGTCCCCCGGTAAAGTGGTGCTTCTGGGAGGTGAAGAAGATGAAAATTGAGGAAGAAACGACCCTCACTCAGAATGTCCTTTGGCTCACTTTTCGTGTTGGCAAAGCATCCTAAATGCTTAATTGCTCATTAAAACTAATGATCTCCCTGCTACCACCTGTTTTTCAGACAATGTCCGTATTTATTATATTCCTGTCTCAGGGCCACGTACATCCTTTCTTGCCTTACTAGGTCCTTGACACCATTTGGGATGGTGACTAAAAATAGCTATGTTTCTTCTCTAAAAGAAGATTCTCTGCAGTTTAACCATTTATAAACTAGATAAAAACTGCCTTAGGTATCACACCTCCCGTCTTTTTCCTCTCCTGGCTGTATAGGACCTACATGACACGCTGTCAAATGCAAAAAAAAAAAAAAGAAAAAAAAAACAATATTTGTGCCACTGCAATGTGTCTCCTGGGGGAGAAGGGGACCTGGCAGGGCTGGGGATCTCCGCTGACCCTTCCTACCGTTGGGTTCCCTCCTCCTTATGCTGGTTTCTTCTCTCCATCTTTTTCAGAGCTGCTGCCAGCAGGACAAAGCTCTCTGGCCTGGTGCTGGCTCTGCTGGAACTAGGGAGAAGTCAAACTAGCCAGTGTGGATCTGCTACTGGGGGAACTGGTTTCTGGGGGTCAGCCCTGCCTGGCGTCACCCTCACAGCTGATGCCCCCAGGCCAGAGCCGGCAGTGTCTCACTGCTATAGTGAGGCCTCCAGGCAGCTCTGGGCCCTCTTCTTTTACTGAAAAACCTTCTTTTCAGCTCAAAATGTGCTGCGGTGGGAGCAGAGGCCCCTCCAGGGATCCCCACCGGCTGCTGCAGCCCCATCGGTGAGAGGGTGATGCTGGCCTGCCCCATGGAGGAAGAGACTTGGTGTCAGAGGGGGCAGTGCTGGTGGGTTTCCATGGGTGCTGGGGCCCGTCCCATGGGAGCTCAGCACCCCAAAGCGGGGTACTGAGCCCATGAGCACCGCCTGGGGAAGGGGTGTCTTGGTTCTCAAAGGGGGTTTTGGCTCTGGGCCCTCCCCGGAGGGGTAAGAAAGAGCTGGGGAGCTCCAGGGGTGAACCCCAAGGTGCGGGGCAGGAGGCTGTGCTGCCAAGCCCTGAGCAGCAGCGTGTGCCCCATCCCTGAGCCTCTAAGCCACAGGGGATAAGGCTGGTTCTGAGCCCCCGAAACTGGCCAAATGAGCCTGGTGTCACGCCCCAGAAATAATACAATGTCCAGTGTGTGTTTCTGCATCTCTAAATCGCCGGATTTTTAGGCCCAGTTTGTGGGCCCTAAGCTTGGCCAGGTGAGCCTAGTTCCACCCTCAAAAACCCATCTGAGTCCAAGACTGCAGGACTTAATCTCCATTTTCCAACCCTAAAACTGCCCAAACGAGCCTGGGGGTTTGTGCCAGGAGTCGATGCAGCCCTTCAGGCAAGGCTTGTTGGTGCTACAAGGGAGACCAAGGCCTATGGAAAGGAGAACATCACTTTGTACCACACTGGTTTCTTAAGCTCTCCGGCTTGCGAGTCACCAAACTTAAGGTCTTTCTTGAAAGATGTCACCTCCCTGGTTAGATGGTGTTAATAGCGTGTGGAGGTTTGCCCCTTTTAGGCAGGCAAAACGCACTGCACCTGTGTCTGCCCCTTCTCCTCCCACCTGCGTGGGGAAGGTTTTACGCTCTGGTCTTCTCTCCCTTCCTCTTCTCCTCTAGATGGAACCAGTAATAGAGTCTGTGCTCTCTTTCCTCCAGGAGCCTGGAAAAAGTGGCATCACAGGTGAGATGTAAACTCTTGTTAGTTAAATCACGGAGGGGAGCTTGAGGCTCCACCAAGCGATGCTGGGGATGTTGTGTGCCTTCTTAGGTGGCTGCTCTGTCCTGGGTTGCTAGGATGGCATGGCATGCTAGGCTGGGGCAAGGAGGCCAGTGATATTTTGTGTTTCTTTCTGCTGTGGGTTCCTAACTGCTTTTTTTAAAAAAAGACAGTAGAATTCACTTGGATTGGAGAAAAGCCAGCACACTTCAATTTTTCAGGCTTTCTCATGGGTAAGGAAGGTCTGAGGGTGTTCCACAGCAGCACCTGAAAAGTGTGACTCGGCACTAGTTCTGGGTGGAAATGGAAGGTTTTTCAGTTCCTGTTTTGCTATTAGAGACCTGGAGTCTCTGCACGGGCCTCTGGGAGTAATCAGCTGCTTGGTTGTAGAGTGAGATAGAGAATTCTTCAATAGTCTGTTAAAAAGCTACCACTAGGGTGTAATTCCTTGAGGTAAGAGATGAGCCCCACCTCCTACAGTAGGTGTTTTTTGTGTTTCTTTTATCACTGGTGTTTAGGTCTTGACCATTGTGGCCATGTAAACAGAGAGCATTTTGTCTCGTCAAGGGCACCTTAGTTAAGAATTTTATTCTGTGGTGTCATAGAGGTAGGACTAAAATTGCACTGCAGAGTTTTACCTTGAACGTAGAAAGCCGTTTTTTTTGTTAGTGGAATGATCAAACTTGTTTTGTTAAACGGAAGTATATGTAGTGTGAGTAGCTGAATATTTTAATGCAGATGCTAATCTGCATTAGATCACAGATACTAATGCCCAAGTCTTAAACATCTTAACAAAATTGCAAAAACGAAGCTCAGGTAAGTGTGCATCAGGTGCTCTTTGTAATTCTATTAATGCTGAACTGATGTAAATATAAAATGTAGTCAGCAGAGTAAGATAACCAAAGCTTACTGTGGAGTGTGTGATCATATGTACTCATTTGTGAAATAATATAGATCGCATTCTTTAGGAAAGAAAGGGTCATGTTTGGATGTTTCCTGTAAGCTTCCTTAAAAAGCAGTTTATTTAGCTTGTCATTACAAGAAAAGCTAGATCCAGAAATGAAAGAGATAGTAATAGCTAATTGGCAATTACTTAATTTTTCATCAATAAAAATCTAACTCTTTTGACTTCTGATGCATGAATATACGGTATCCCTATAATAATTACAACTGTTCTTGTGATAATTAGGGAAAAAACCTGATGTACAGACCTGTAAAAGAAATAATGCACATTTTTTCAGCAAATATTAACTGACACAAGTGAGAAAGAACCTGAATCTCCCTATTGATTTTGCCTAATGAATGTTAGGGGACTTTTTTTTTTTTTTTTTGGTGTTGAAGCATCCCCACCCAAAAGCAGAGCTTTAAAATAGATTTTTAATGCTAATGTAGCTGGCTGGAAGGCTTTTGAGCAAAGTCTGCAGGGACAAATAGCTAAAAGTAGATATTTGTTCAGCCTGGAGAAGAGAAGGCTCCGGGGAGACCTTAGAGCAGCCTTCCAATATCTGAAGGGAGCTACAGGAGAGCTGGGGAGGGACTCTTTGTCAGGGAGTGCAGTGACAGGACAAGGGGTAACGGTTTTAAATGGGAAGAGGGGAGATTTAGATTAGATACCAGAAAGAAATTCTTTGCTGTGAGGGTGGTGAGAGCCTGGCCCAGGTTGCCCAGAGAAGCTGTGGCTGCCCCATCCCTGGAGGGGTTCAAGGCCAGGCTGGATGGGGCTTTGAGCAACCTGGTGTGGTGGGAGGTGTCCCTGCCCAGGGCAGGGGGGTTGGAACTAGATGATCTTTAAGGTCCCTTCCAACTCCAACCATTCTATGATTTGTGATGGGTGAGATGTTTCAGCATGTTCCCTTTCCTTCCTTCATTTTGGCAGTCTTCCTTTGCCATTCCCTGAGGGGAGGAAGAACAAGGAAGTGAGGAAGGAAGGGAAGAGGGAGGTTCTTTCCCTCTCCTTCCCTGTGCCTTTTTTTTTTTTTTTTAATCTTCTCAAATCAGTCTTCATGATTTGCCTTCCTCTTTGGGAAAGGGGAATCTGGTGCAAGTTGATGCTAGGCCTGAGAAATTCAGTTATTTTACAAGGAGCACCTGATCTGTCTTAGGGAAGGAGGACTGTCACATTGCTCTTTCTCCATCAGGGGACTGCCTTTTGAATGACAGTGAGGAAGACAGAGGCATCCCAGGAGACCTTAAGCAAGATGTCCTGCTTCAGGTGCCTGAAGCCCACAGCCCAGACTGGGAGGCAGCCAGTCTGCAGAGGCAGCAGAAGGCAGTGTGTAATAAACCCCCTCACCAAAAAAGAGGCTCCAAGAAACTCATCGCTAGTGGCCAGAAACCGCACACAGAAGAGAAACCCTACAAGTGTACAGAATGTGGGAAGAGCTTCAGTGGGAGCTCCAGGCTCCTGAACCACTTGCAAACCCACATGAGAGAAAAAAATGTTTGAGTGTGTAGTATGTGGGAACAGCTTTAGCAGGAAGGCCAATCTGGTGGTGCACCAGAGAATCCATACCAGGGAGAGGCCTTACAAGTGCAAGGAATGTGATAAAACCTTTAGCTGTACCTCGAACCTTATCTCTCACCGGAAAACCCATGCGAAAAAGAAAGCCTTTTCCTGTACCACATGCAGGAGAAGTTTCAGTGGAAGTGCAGCTCTCTTCCAGCATCAGAGAGTCCATATGGATGAGAAGCCCTATAGGTGTACCGAGTGTGGAAATAGCTTCCGTCTTTGCTCAAACTTCCTCAAGCGCCAACGGATTCATTTTAGAGAGACCCAGTGAACACACAGCAGGTAACTGAATTAAAATCTGTTGAGTTTTATTTCAAGCTGGACAGACTCACAGGGGATGTACTGTGGTCTCCATTTGTTCCCAAACACTTCCCCCTCCTTGCTGTGGATATGAGTGGGTTTTTTTGTTGTTTGGCGTTCCCCCCCCCCCTTCCCATGTAATATATTTATCTCTGGCATTTAAAGAAATGCCTTGACAATGCCAAAGTTGAAATTTAGGCTTTGCCATGAAATGTGGTCTAGTGGAAGGTGTCCCTGCCCGTGGCATGGGGTTTGATGAACTAGATGATCTTTAGGGTCCCTTCCAATCTAAACCATTCTGTGATTCTCTGAGGGCTGCCTGGGACCTTAGACTTGGCGAAGCTCTCGGACTCCTCTAATTACTGCTTCATAGTGCTGCCTGATATCTAGCCCTAGATCTTCAGAAATGCTTAGCCAGCAAAGTACGAAGTTTAGGGAAGTGGAAGGAACTTAGACTGGGAATCAGGGCCTTGGTAATATCTAGCAGCTAATTTTTGTAATATGTGGATATTAAATGAGCAGCTTTTCATTGTCTACAGTGGGAAGTGTCTGCTGGCCATCTCTCCATACTACTCTTCGCATAACACAAGCTGTCAGGCAAGGTGATTCTTTAAAGTAGGGAGTTTTCTGGATTTTGCCGTATTCCAGACACTGAGATAAAAACTGACATTGTGGGGTTTTTTTTCTTTTTTTGTTCCTTTACGTGGGCAGTCCCTCAATACTTGGTCAAAAACGTTGTAATTTTTAATCTTGGGTTTTGCTTAGCCACCCATAAAATTGATCTGGGTGTTGGGGTCTTGACCAACAGACGAGATACAGATCATGTAACAGCAGGGCAATTGAGACATGAGGCCATATGAGAAGAATGTATTTTCTGTATGAGGTTTTTCTGGGACTTTGATTTGTGGGTTTTTTTTTTTTATTCCTCCTGAAAAAAATTTCTGAGTAGGAGAGCCTTCCATCTTAACAGTGGAAATAATAATGAAGTTACAATGAAATGTCAAAAGTGAATTCCCAAGATAAGGTTTGAGACTTCTCAGTTCAAAGATTAGGGAAGTGGCCAAGTAACTCTCCTAATGAGCCATAAAGATGGGACCTTATGCTCTTAATGCTTCCTTTTAATAGTTTTTTTTTTTTTAGAGGTGAGAGTTCATAATTCATAAGAAAAAGAAAAAATTCTCATTTGTACCCTGGCAGTTGGCCAATAATTAATATCAGATCAGCCTAATAGTATATCTGCTTCAAAAGAAAGTGTGCAAACTTATTCTGGAGTAACTGTAGCCACTGCATCGTTGTATTTAAAGTTCTGTAATAAAATTGCTTTTATGATCAGACATATGCCACATTGGCCTTGCAGTGTGTGGGTTAGGCATGAGACTTGCGTTCTATATCTTTATATGATTTCAAAGAAGATATTTGCATATTTTCAAATTCAAAAAGTATTGAAGAAGAAAGAGGAAGGTATCATGATGTCTCAGGCAGCTATATTTGCCTGGTCTTTGTTCTTGTTTGGCTTAGTTTGGGCCAACATGTGACTTGAATGAGGTTTTAAGTTTAAAAGATGGATGAGAGGAAGGGTGGTTACTGAGCTGTCTTTTCCTTGTGTGAAAGCATATTTAAAATGCTGACCTGGCAATTGGTGATAAAGTGGGCTCTTGACTTATACTATCTTCATTTTAGATGCAAACCATTCTGAATTTGCATCTCAGCATCATGAAGAAGAGCAAAGGTGTGGCGCAGAGAAACATGAGGAGGATCACTTCAGTTTTCTTCTTGAAGAGTGTAAGTATAAAAAGGCTTCTAAATTGCCCTGCAAAGTATTTTTGCATAGCAAGCATTAACGTTCTCTACTCTTTGTACAGTTAAGAAAATGACGGAGAATATGGATTTGCTTCTTCTGAATCAGCAAAGTCAGCTGCAGGTCCTGCAAGAAATTCAGAAACAACTGAATATACTTCTTCCAGGCAATGATCTCATTAATTCAAATGTCTACAGCTTAGGACTTCTGCTAGGGCGGCAGGCAGCTGCAGTGGCGTCTCTTTCTTTTCCCTTTCTTAATCCCAGCAGTCTCCTCCCTGAGAATGCCAGTCTGTTATCCCAGTCGTTTGCTCCACCCAGCCCCAACAAAATTCCACCGTTCAGGTCTACCTTGCTTACTTTATGAGTAGTTTATGAGTTTATCAGTTTATGAGGAAAAGCCAAATTGGTTTATAGGTCACTCGTTCTTTTTTTCAAAGGTAAACTCCCTTGAGTCTCGGTTTAGATACTCTTGTCATGTCTTCTTTGGATTATTGCATGTTGTTGACTGTTACGTATTAGTTCGTTGGGGGTAGGACTGGAGTAAATAATGAGTGTTTGGGGAGGAACACTGAGAAACTCAGGCACACCATCTTGCAAAGTCTGCAAGGGGAAAAATTATTTTATTTTATTTTTTTTTACTGTTCCTGCAGGACTCCAACATGAGGCCTTTTAAGGCTAGTAGAGCACAGAGTTTTAAGAAGTGTTAATCCTTTCTGCCTCCTTGTTTCTGTCAGTGACACAGGCTACTAGCAGTGTCAGAGCCTTAGAGCTTCAGAAGAGCAAAAAAGCCAACTACGATTTACCTTTGAAGAGCTGCTGGGTAAAGAAACTTCGGGGCTCGCGCCTGTGCCAAACAGTCTTTCTCTTGAACTGATGTTTGTGGGTTGTTGGTTTTGTGAGTTCTTGTTATGGTGTCTTGTTAAAAGGATGCACTGTTAGTAATTGATAAAATAGAATTTAGATTTTAAGAATGGGAAACACAACTTCTCTTAACAAGTCGCCTTGTTGGTGATGGTGCAATGATGTCAGATTGTGGTCCAAAGATAAAACTCTCTGGGATCAGGTATGACTCTTTCAGTGTGTGAGTATAAGCTGTGAAAAATCACACGCTGGTTCTTATTATGCAGGGGTTTGTATTACTCTTCACTCTGTAGGATATTCATTAAAGTCAAATTGGGGGCATTCCTTCCACGTGAACTTGTGCTGCAACGTTTGGGGTTTGTTTTTCATCAGTTGAGTGTGTCAGAGTCATGTGGCTCTAGATTCAAGAGCTCCAATAAGAGTTGCTAACATTCTATGGAAACTCTGGGATACTGTTCATCACTTCTTGTATGTTTAGTTTCGTTTGGCTTAGAGGAAGGATCCCCTCTTCAAAGCAGTGGTTAAAGTTTGTATTTTAGTGGGGTTTTTTAAGGTGTTCAATATTAAAATGTTTAGAAATGAATCTTTGCTGAGCTTCTGTCCTTTGTGAAAGAGTTTTGATACTTGGCCTTTGACACCTGAACTGAAGTTAAGTTACTTCAATGTATGTGCCTTCCCTGGTTCCTGCTTTTCTCCTGTCTTCCTGTTCCCCTTAAGGCATCTCCTTACATTTCTGTCTTTGGAAACTCTTGAAAAAGAAAGCAAAACTAAGTCTTCCACTTCTGTGACTTAGACCAGGTAGGAGTCGTCTTTTATTTGGTAGTTTAGGTAGAATTTTCACCTGTTGGGAGGGAATTTGCATGTGATGTTTCTGTTTGTAGCTGGCAGGCTTAGGAGCATTTTGTAGCAAATGCTTTTGTGTTGGTGTTCTCTAATGTGTTTGTTGTTTCCCATCTCTACTTGAGGATGAAGACCTGAAATACCTCTGAACTGCAGGTGTACTGGGGACTGGAGAAAGTGTTGATGTAGAGGAGCACAAGAAACCACCGTTCTTCCTATTTCTGGGTTGCCTCTCTCTCCTCACGCCCGAGTGACAGTGGAAGCCAGAAGTCTTTCTTCTATCCTTCCAAACACTTAACGTGGTTCTGAAAAGCATCTTTGATGCTAAAAATACACTTATTCCTAGGTGGGATGGGGTTTGGGGACTTCTTGCCCCTATTGGAATGTATCTAGAATGCTTCTTGCCTCTATTTCTTCCTTGCAGTGCTCTGGCAATGCTGCAAAAGGGTGTGTGGGGCAATATCTCATAGCTTGCTAGGGATACTGGAGAACTTTTTAGTGCCTGAGAAGATGTAAGAGCATACAACAGATGCTCTCCTGGTGAACTTTGAGTCTGTGGTCTGTGCAGGTGTGTTTGATGTTGGGGACTGGAGAGTGTGTAGACAAATGAAAGGTAATCTGGAGGAGGTGAGAGCTGCTCTGACGGCTGTCAGGTCCTAGGATTGGAGGTTTAGTGTCTGACATCATGTCCATCTACTTCTCTGAGGCACATTAAGGAAAAAAAAAACAAACAAAAACAAAACAACCAAATATCTGTTTGCAAGGAAAGGGCTGGAATTCAGTCCATGCTCAAAATGTTGGGAGTTCTGCAGGAAGGAAAATATAGTCCTCTTTACCATCTGCTTTCCAAAGGAAGAGTCTATTAAAATGTCCTGCTTTTAGCTAGGTGAAGCAAGTGGGAGTCTAAGATCGAGTTTATCTATTTGCATTCCATTTTAAGTTAGAGTAGCTCAGGAGACTGGTAGCAGTGAGAAACCTATTTGAAAATACCAGTGCTCCCACTGCTTTAGCACTCTTTTTCTGACTAACTGTAAGTAGCTTGCTCAAGGCCTGTTAGAGGTGGGGATTTGATGTTTTCCTCCACCTCAGTCTTCTATGATTAACTTGTGTGACTCTGCTTGGATCTTACTGCTTCAGTCCTGAAGTCGTTTTTTTCTTTTCCCTTAAGCTTTTGGGTTTTTTGTTAAAAACAAACAAACAAACAAAAAACCTGGTAATTGCCCAACATCAAGCAACCAATCAAACTTCAATACCTAGAAAGGAACAGTGCTGTTTCTATTAAAGTACCGGAGCAGAGGTGCCACGTGTGTCAAGCCCCTAAAGAAGGACTTTGCCCTGGAGAAGGCGGGTGTTGTGTTGGAGTTTAGAGACACTCTTTTGTCCAGAACTCCTCCTTGGTGAAGTTGGCTGCCATCTCACCAATGGCACTAGTACCTTCTTGTGGTTTTGACCAGATTGACCAACCAGAATGACAGATGATCCCTCCCTCCCCTCCCCTAAGGAAAAAAAAAAGAGGAGAGGAAGAGATAAAAAAGAGATTTATGAGTTTAGAAAAAACTAAACTCCTTTAATGAAAATATAAATAATAAGAAAAGAAAAAAAAAGGGGGGGAGAAATGTATACAGTATATACAAAACCATCTCAAGCTCCCAGGATGATGATCAGGTCACCAGCAGGCACAGGGGAAAGTCCCAGGCTGGACTCGGTGATGGACAGGAGCCGGATTCCGGATCTGGAGTCAGGAATGCTTGGATCGGGATCAAAGGCAGACGAACAGACAGGGTCCTCCTTGGACGTCGGCCATTGAAGGAAGAGAGTTGACCCTTTGATCCCTCAGCTTTTACACTGAGCATGGGGCAGATGGGATGGAATACCCTGTTGGTCAGGTTTGGGTCACCTCTCCTGTCCCCTCCTCCCCACAGGTGGGACCCCTCTAACGCTTTTCTGCTTCCGACCCTCCAACGGGACAAATAACAAATTTGCCTGACCTTGGTTGTTACAGCAATAAGTATAAGCAGGGGCCTCTCTGCACACCATCCCTTGGTATAATCAGGTCTTATTGCTGTGAGAGTGAACAGTTTCTGAACAATATGCTGTTAATTTCAGAGTTTAGTTTGTTAGCTGGGTCTCTTCTAAGTAAGTAAAATTACTGAACAGAGAATGAGTTCTGTTTTACCTCAAACCAGGACATACCTGCGATGTCTTTCTATTCGTCTGGTCATCTGTCAGCTTTCTTCACTGTGGGACAGCTCAAGAACGATCTCTGCTCTCTGATGCTTATTCTGCACTGTTCTGGGACTATTGTTTTCCTTTTTTTTTTTTATTATTTCTTTACTAAGTCCTATTTGCAGAGTGCCAGAAGCACGTTAATCCTTCAGTCCCACTATCAGTTTCCCTACCAGGGAGTGGACTTTCCACATTTGCAATCGTAGCCTTTTCCTTTGCAATCTTAGCCTATTCTCAGCCTTATCTTCCTCCAGATATTTGGAAGTTGCAGTCTCAGGTAAGTAAAAGTGACAGCAAGATCCTCAAACGTGCCAGATTCTGTCTGGATGCAGAGTTACCAAAGAAGAAAAAAAGATAAAATAATATGTTTAGGCTCAATGGTAACAGTTTTCTGTGATAAATTAAGAATTTACTCCACAACTTAACAGCCTTGAGTTTGCTGTTGTGGGAAACGAGCTAAGTTTTGCTTCAGCTAATTGATGTATCATTGTTAGTGCGATAGTACTAACAAAGAAGCCTTAGTAGTAGTAGAGTCTAATAAATTGTATCCAATTAATCCCCAGAAATGCCCTTGGTCTGTCAAGGGATCCTTGTTGGCAGAGCGTTATCTGGGTGAAGAGAAACAGACTGGAACACGGCCTTCGACACAGCAACCCAGAGCGGAGGGGAGTATCAATAAGGCCAAAGAAACCAGTCTGGTAAATCTGCCAAGTAGATGGTAGCAAAGACTCTGAAATAACGTGTAGCATAATCAACTAATCACAGGCGTGTTTAGGATAATGATTTCGTAGAATAGGTGTGTGTGTGTGCCTTAGATGGGAAAAAAAAAGTGCAAAATAAACCTGTAATAGGTCAAGCGGTCGGGAAGAATGTGAGCTCCAACTTCTCAGCCAATGAGAAGGGAGACAGAAACTCAAGCGGCCGGGATAAGGGTATAAAATACCTGAAAGCTAAAAGATTATCATGCATCTATTTTCGGTGCACCTGATTCAGTGCTGTTTCATATTAATTATTTTTTTAACCTTTGCTTCGGTGACTTTGTCCTCTTTAAATTTTAAGATGCGAGTCGGTATTTCTCACAATGGGATGCAGGATATGCATAAAAACACTGCTAAATTTGGCAGAATCTTATCAGCATTAAACTGTTGTAGGAGGAAGATTAGTCTGTCTTAAGTTCTTCTGTAACTTATTCTTTTTACACATTCTAGCTAGGTGTTACAGTGCTTTCCTGCTGGTCCTACAGCAGCAAAACTAGCAGCTGGTTTGCCCCCTCTTTCTAAACTCTACAATTCCTTAATAACAGTAGTAGTTCTTGTTTTGAAGAGAAAGCCATTCTTTACAGGCGTTTTCATCTGAAAAATCATGGCAAGTACACAATTGTGGGAAAACTTGCATATTCCCTGTGTGCACGATGTGGAAAAGAAAGGAAGTGAGGAAGAAATAGGAGAAGGCAGCACAGGAAGAGCAGCCTCAAGAAACCTCAGCTGCACTGGAAAAAAAAAACGGGAGCGGAGATGTGTATCGCTGAATCCAACCAGCTGAAGATGGAAAGTATAATGACTGTAAAATAAATACTTGCCCAGCCAATAATATATCCTGCACTGATACCTCCACGTAGGTAGACTCTTTTCTTGATTCCCACAGGAAAGTTGAAGCTGTAGGAGGTATGACTGTAAGAAAGCCCTGGTGCTTTCAGCCTGTATCCACTGCCCTGGCAGCCCCTCTCTGGCTCCTTTAGCTGAGCAAACGACCTTAATTGCTGGCCCATCCCATCTCTTGAGGTCCCACCAGCCCTCTTACCCCTCACATCTTTTGCTGGCAGCCTCACAGCCTGGATGGTAGCCCACAGATTACCATCTTCCTGCGTTGGGGCTGGCTTGGGAAACACGTGTTAGTGGGTAAATCTCGTGGTTATGAGAAGAGGAACAGCGGGGAACAGCGATCCTCCGGGTGCAGAGCTCTCTGGTTTAACTCTGTCTCAGCCTGGCTATTACCAAACCCGCAGAAAACTGCCAGCGGAGGACAAGTGATCCCAGATCTCAGCCTTCATTGCAATGTGAAAATCACATCCTTTCTTCCTCAGGACTGCACAGGAAATCATGAGGATCTCATTTGTGAGGATTCTAGGCATGAAGCGTGCAGAGCTGAGAGTTACTTTTGAAAAAATAATTTAAAATTAGGTGTTATAGTAGGCTATTGGCAGGATTTTATGCATTTATTTAGTGCTTGGGTGCATCTGGGTTTGTTTTTTCCTGCTGACTTGGTTTCTGTACTTAGAGACCTACTGTTCTCTGGCAGCTTAGGAATTATTATTTGTTATTTATTATGATTTGAAGACATCTTTTTTTTGCCTGCTTTTCCCTCCAGGTGCGTAGATCTTATTAAAAATGCTCTTTAGCTCCTTTTTCAATAAGAGGATTAGTATTATAAGTAAGTATATAAGACAATTAGTATTATTTAAGTGTCTTCAGACGCGGACTTTAAAAATTCTGATTTCACTACTCTGCAGGCAAGTGTTGAAGAGCTAGTTAAAAGATTTCCAAACAGATTTTTTTTATTATTATTCTTGAAGGTTATATATTCATAAAAATCAAAATTGTTAGAAATAATTTAATTTTGATGAAATCCTGCAGGAATGCCAAGAGGTTTCAAAATGTGACTGACTTCTTCCAGCCTGTCTCCCTGATGGCTCAGGAATTGGGATTTTAAGGTCCTCTAGCTCACAGATGTGTGTTTTGATATTCTCTTATCTTACGTTGACCTCTTCAGGTCTATCCAAACTTATTTTCAGCTCTGGCCTCCAGCGGGGTTGCACGTGAATAACTGTGGCACGCTCCTAGCCAAACAACTTCCAGTGGTCAAGGTCCTGCTTGTACAGTGACTGGCTTCAGGTTTTGCTTTTCCTCTGTTTCTGGAAGTACTTGGTCTCTGTATATTTGTTCATTACTCTGGGTTGCCATTAGTTAGCCCCCAGGCTGAGGGAACTGGCCACGTTTAGTTTGGAGAAGAGTGAGGCTGAGGGGAGACCTCATTGCCCTCTACAACTCCCTGAGAGGAGGGTCTAGAGAGGTGGGGGTTGGCCTCTTCTCCCAAGGGAATAATGCCAGGAGCAGAGGAAATGGTCTGAAGTTGGGGCAGGGGAGGTTTAGATGAGATCTGAGGAAGAATGACTTTGCTGAGAGGGTGGTCAGGCCCTGGAATGGCCTGCCCAGGCAGGTGGTGGAGTCACCATCCCTGGAGGGATTTAAGAAACGTGTAGATGTGGCACTTCAGGGCATGCTCTAGTGCCCAACATTGTTGGGATGTGTCTGTCTGTGGGGTGTTGGGGTTTTTTTTGTTTGGTTGGTTGGTTGTTTTTTTGGTTGTTTTTGTTTGGTTTGTTTGGGGGTTTTTTTGTGGTTGGACTTGATGATCTCAAAGGTCCCTTCCAACCATGAATATTCTGTGATTCTGTGATGGTTTAGCTGCTGCCCCTCTTCCATTTCTCATCAGGTCAAAACTCGCCCCTGTGCTTGTTGCTGTGTTTGCCGTGTAGTATTTCATCTGTAAGGTTCCCACACCACCTCCAAATAAATAATTGCTGACCACAATAACATCCCCTGGTAAGATTTTAGGGGCTGTTTTCTTCAGCTTTTGTTCACATGAAATTACTCCTATTATTGTTTTTTCCTTTTCGTATACTTTTATGAATCCATGCATGACGAAATCTTTAAAAAGTAATAAGAACTGCAAGATAAAAAGTTTTTAATTTATGGTAGCCTCTTGGAGCCGGGCACAACTGAAAGAAATAGGAACAAAAAAATCAATAATCTAGTAGCAGGGATTGTCCCTTGTAGTATCACCCTGAAAGCAAGTAGATCTTTTCCCAAAGACCAATTAATTTTAGAAACTGAAGGACCAAGAGAAGTTTGCTTTCACCTGGGAGGGAATCCAATCTCCCTTTCACGGCCTCCCCCAGGGGTATCAACGTTCACCCCCAAGCGCTGGTGCTGCACTTGCTGAACTTTTGCCAGTGGGTCTCACTCCCCCAGGATGTGAAGCTGGACCAATCTAGAGACGATGTTCTGATGGGAGGAACTTCTCCCGAGAGGAGACGGTGGGGGAAGCACCAAAAAGAGCAGAAGTTGAGGTTCCACCTGGAAAATGCCAGGGAGCGAGGAAAGAAGGGAAATGTTGAGGTACTTGCTGGAGAGCAGGCAGTGCCCCGATTCCCCCAGATCCTGTCAGGAAAATGGAAGAACCGCAAACGCCCCCATCAAGGAAAGAATTGCAACAATGGATGGGAACTTTAGGATACTGGAAGCAGCCTGTGCCTGGATTTTCTCTAATTTCTCCTCCATTGGACTCCCTTTCAGGGAAAGGTGACTCCTGGGAGTGGAGATCAGAACAGAGCGAGGCAGTAAAAACTGGGATTGAAGAATTAAAACCATGGCAGTCCCTGGGAGCAGGACACCCCCGCCACCCTATCATAGCCCAAGGGGGGTTTTGGGAACACTCATCTGTTCCCAGCTGGCCCCGATGGGCCGAAAAGCCCCTCTCTTGTTGAGCTCAGTTGCGTTTAAAGAGGCAGAAGGAGGGTGCCCTGAAATGGAAGAAGGACTTTTTGTCTTGAGTCCCCTTTAGAGCAGTTCAACAAGTGGAGAAAATCCCTCAGGGCCAAGCTGTGCCAAGCAGAGGAGCCTTGAATTTCCTAGAAGCATCCTCAAGGGAACTGCTCCCCCCGAAGGAGTAGCCCAGAGACCTCCCATCAGAAACTGCTCTGCTGATCTGACAGGAGCTGCAGAAAATAGAGAGTTCCCTGAAGGACGGACACTTCAGGTTTCCAAATGGGAGATGCCCATCAACCCTGAGCCTTGAGCATCACAGCAACCTTTTCAACCTGCCCCCGGTCTGGATGCACCGCCTCTCCCTGAGAGTCCCCCACCAGAAACCCTTGGGGTTACAGAGGCTTCTGCCAAGAGAGGAAGCGGTCAATGGCAGGAGAAGGCTGTCACCTGAGATATTCCCTCTGGCAACCAAGGAAGAGAGGAAGGGGAGGACGGGAGACTATCTCAAGTAATCCCTCAGCTCAAGAATCGAGAGGGGCCCACGGGAAGCCCTAGAAGCCCAGCATTCTTGGTCCAAACGGAGCTCCATCCACCGCCGAAAGAGAATCTGGCACCATTCCAGCCAGGGCAGTTTGTGATGGCCAATTTCCCAGCCGTAGCCGTTGCCCCTATGGCTTTAATTCAACCTGGTGGCCCACCTGCCTGGGAAGCAACCGAGAGCAGTGGGCCAAAGCTTCCCGGAGACGGGAAGCCATAGGGGGAGCGGGGAGGCCCGAAGCCAGTCGGGAATCATCGCGAGGGAGCCGAGAGGCTGACGTAGCCGCAACAGGCTCTGAGCGCGTGCCGGGCGCGCGTGAGCGGAAGGGCGGGTGTGTCGGCGCGCGTGCGCAGAGCGTGAGGGACGCGGCCCCCCCCCCCCCCCCCCCGTTGTTGGACGGAGCAGCGCGGAGAGCGGCAGAGGTGAGGGGGCCGAGCGGGGACTTGTGCGAGGGACAGAGAGGGTGAATGGTCCGTCCGGGCTCGAGAGAGGAAACGGCAACCAAACGCCCCAAAGGGCCTGTGGAGAAAAATGTGGGAACTCGGACCGAGCTCCCCGGCAAGGAGGCGGCCGTGCAGGGCCCTGGCTGCACCCAATGCCTGAGCCTGGCTGCGGTACCACAGGGACCCAGGGACACCCTTGTGTGCGATGTGAGCAGATATAAACGACCTGCTCAGGCAGGTG